>MU754151.1:12904-33047 GCA_026770625.1 Nicotiana glauca
ATGGTACATCGTGCGGCATGGAATCACCCTTCGTGCTTTACGCTCTTTCCTCACAATAAATAAATAATGTATGACATCACCCTTCATGCTTTAACACTCTACCTCACCCAAACAATAATCACAAACAGGGGGGGGGGGAGGATAAACAGAATAATAATAGAAATTCTGGCAAGGGAACACAATCTAAACAATTAAAACCCGACAAGGGTACAACATCAATAATCTCAACATCCCGGCAAGGGAAATAGTCAACAAAGTAACAATATCCCGGCAAGGGAATAATTTAATAACTCTTTCTCTTTCTTTCACTTTTATTTTATATCTCACTTTACCACTTGATCCAATGCTCCAAAGTTCAATAATCTGATATACTTTCACAATGTGTGATATAACTTGAGCCAATGCTCCTCGATGTTCAAAGGTCATAATTTCCTTCCACAAGTTTTTCACAACAAATAGGAATCATCACCAAGGCAAAGAAAAACACAACGAATTCAAGATATTCACAATTTAAAGATTCACGGTCATGCTAAACATCAACGTATAGATACTCGTCCCCATGCCTATACGTCGTACTCAACAAATTCCACATTGCAAATAGGACTCAACTCCTAATCTCTCAGAATAAGGTTAGACCAAACACTTACCTCGAACTTCCAAGGCTAAGACAATCCTCAGCAATCGCCTTTCCTTTCGAATTCGGCTCCCAATCAATTGTGTCTATACATAAATGACTTCATAACATCAAATAATGCAAAACAATTCGAACCCAATGCCTAATTATAGCTTTTCCATCATCTCCCCAAAAACTCAAAAATCGACCCCAGGCCCGCTTCGTCAAAACATGAGGTTCGGACCAAAATCAAATCACCCATTCACCCACGAGCCCGAATATATAATTTTTTTTCAAATTCGACCCCAAAACGAGGTTTAAATCAAGAAAAATCAAAAAGCCCTGATTCTACCCAAATCCTTAATTTTCTACCCTTAATCATGTGTTTTAGGCCTAGAAATTCATTAGATGTTGATAAAAATGGAAGAAAATAAGTTAAAGATTACTAACCCAAGATATTATGGTGAAGGAAAGCTTCAAGAATCGCCCTAGAGCTTTGGAGAAGAAGAAGTCTTGTAAAAATTTGAGAAATCCCGTAATGGGTTATGTGTTTGGAACTTAAAATAACTGGGCAGATTTGATCTCCGCAATCGCGGACATTAGGTTATGATAGCATACGGTAAAGTTTGCAGGGCACTACAATTGCGGACAGCAGGTTGTGATCGCATAGGGTAGAATTGCTGAGCACTGCGATCGTGGACAATAACACGTGATCGCATAGAAGAAAATAAAAGTTGGGGGATTACACAACGCGATCGCGGAGGGAAGAATGCGATCGCATAGAACAATTTGTGAACCCTTGAAGTTTGCTCTATGCAGTCGCGACCTTTCTTATGCGATCGCATCCAAGAAATCACTGGGCAACAGAAGACAACTATTTTTGCAACTTTTTCCTTAGTCTAAACCTTCCGAAACACACCCGAGCCCTCGGGGATCCCAACCAAACACATGTACTAACTCAGCAACATCATACAAACTTCTCCGTGCGATCAAATCGCCAAAATAACCTCAAAAATGATGAATGAAACCTCAAAATAAAAAGTTTTTCCAAAACTCCCTCAAGTTTTAAATTTAGAAATTCAAGTCTGAATCACGTCAAATGACATCCGTTTTTAACCAAATTTTACAGGAAGGACTTAAAACATATACGGGCTCGATACCTTCACTTTCTAATCAGATTTTATTTCTAATTTTCTTAAACATTTCCAGAAAATAATTTTTCTTAAAAATTCATTTCTCGGGCTTGAGACCTTGGAATTCGATTCCGGGCATATGCCCAAGTCCCATATTTTCCTACGAAACCTCCAAGACTGTCAAATCACAGGTTCGGGTCCATTTTCCAAAAATATTACCAAAGTCAAATTTATTCATTTTAACATCAAAACTTAGCATTTTTCATAAAATTTCATATTTAAGCTTTCCAGCTACGTGCCCGGAATGTGCAGCAAATCGAGGCAACTCTAAATGAGGTTTTTAAGGCCTCGGAGTCATAGAATAAAATTTAAAAAAAGTGATGACCACAGCGGTCATCACATTCTCCATCTCTAAAACAATCGTTCGTCCTCGAATGGACAAAAGAAGGAAGTACCTGAGTCGAGGAAAAGACGGGGATAACGGCTCCGCATATCAAACTCAAACTCCCAGGTCGATGCCTCAGGAGGCTGACCTCTCCACTGAACATGAACAGAAGGAAAACTCTTCGACCTCAACTGACGAACCTGTCGGTCTAGAATAGCCACCGGCTCCTCCTCATAAGACAAGTCCTTGTCCAACTGGACAATGCTGAAATCTAACACGTGGGCTGGATCGCCGTGATACCTCCAAAGCATGGACATATAAAATACTGGATGCATATCTGATAAGCTCGGTGGCAATGCAAATCTATAAGCCACCTCTCCCAATCTATCAAGAATCTCAAAAGGACCAATGAACCTAGGGCTAAGATTTCCCTTCTTCCCAAATCTCATCACGCCCTTCATAGGTGACACTCGGAGCAATACCCGCTCACCAACCATAAAAGCCACATATCGAACCTTGCGGACTGCATAGCTCTTTTGCCTGGACTGATCTGAACGAAGCCTATCCTGAATGATCCTGACCTTGTCCAAGGCCACCTGAACCAGATCCGTACCCAACAACCGAGCCTCTTCCGGCTCAAACCATTCAACCGGAGACCGACACCGCCTACTATATAGAGCCTCATAAGAAGCCATCTGGATACTCGACTGGTATCTGTTGTTGTAGGCAAACTCCACTAAGGGCAAAAATTGATCCCACGAACCTCCAAAGTCAATAACACAAGCTCGAAGCTTATCCTCCAAAATCTGAATAGTCCGCTCGGACTGACCGTCCATCTGGGGATGAAATGTTGTGCTGAACTCAACCCGTGTGCCCAACTCTCACTGAACTGCTTTCCAGAAGTGCGAGGTAAACTGTGTAACCCGGTCCGAAATGATAGATACGGGCATACCATGAAGTCGAACAATCTCCCGAATATAGATCTCAGCCAACCTCTTAGAAGAATAGGAGACTGCCACAGGAATGAAATGTGCTGACTTGGTCAGCCTATCAACAAAGACCCATACTGCGTCGAACTTCTTCCGAGTCTGCGGAAGCCCAGTAATGAAGTCTATAGTGATCCACTCCCACTTCCACTCAGGAAGTCAATCCTCTGAAATATACCACCAGGCCTCTGATGCTCATACTTAACCTGCTGACAATTCAAACAACGAGCCACATATGCTACTATACCCTTCTTCATTCTACGCCACCAATAATGCTACCGCAAATCCTGATACATCTTCACGATGCCCGAATGAATAAAGTACCGGGAGCTATGGGCCTCCTCCAAAATCAACTTTCGAAGCCCATCCATATTAGGCACACATACCCGACCCTGCAATCTCAAAACTCCGTCATCATCTAAGGTAACATGCCTGGCACCTCTATGCTGCACCGTGTCTCTAAGGACACACAAATAGGATCATCATATTTTTGATCACGGATACGCTCCAATAATGAAGAACGAGTGACCGTGCAAGCTAACACACGACTGGGCTCAGAACATCCAGTCTCACGAACTGATTGGCTAAAGCCTAAACATCCAAAGCAAGCGGCCTCTTACCGATCGAAATATAAGCAAGACTGCCCATACTGGCTGACTTTCTACTCAAAGCATCGGCCACCACATTGTTCTTTCCTGGATGATATAAAATGGTGATATCATAATCCTTCAACAACTCCAACCACCTTCTCTGCCTCAAATTAAACTCCTTTTGCTTGAACAAGTACTGAAAGCTCTTGTGATCTGTGAACACCTCACATGCCACGCCACACAGATAATGCCTCCAAATCTTCAACGCGTGAACTATGGTTGCCAACTCCAAATCATGAAATGGATAGTTCTTCTCATGAATCTTCAACTGCCTCGAAGCATAGGCAATGACTTTGCCATCCTGCATCAACACTGCTCCAAGCCCAACACGGGAAGCATCACAATAAACTGTATAAGGCCCTGAACCTATGGGAAAAACCAACACCGGTGCCAGTCAGAGCTGTCTTGAGCTTCTGAAAGCTTGCCTCACACTCATATGACCATCTGAACTGGGCACCCTTCTAGGTGAGTCTGGTCATCGGGGCTGCAATAGATGAAAACTCCTCCACGAACCATCGATAGTAGCATGCCAACCCCCAAGAAACTCTGAATCTCTGAAGCTGATGCTAGTCTAGCCCAGTTCTTGACTGCCTCAATCTTCTTTGGGTCCACCTGAATATCCTCTGCTGATACAACATGACCCAGAAATGCAACTTAACCCAACCAGAATTCACACTTTGAGAACTTAGCACATAACCGACTATCCCTCATAGTCTGAAGAACCACTATAAGGTATTGCTCGTGCTCCTCCTGGCCGTGGGAATATATCATCAATAAAGTCTATCACGAACGAGTCCAAATATGGCCTGAACACTCGGTTCATCAAATCCATAAAAGCTACTGGGGAATTTGTAAACCCGAATGACATAACCAAGAACTCATAATGCCCGTACCGAGTGCGGAAGGCTGTCTTAGGGACATCGGATACCCTAATCCTCAATTGATGGTAGCCATATCGCAAATCAATCTTGGAAAATACCCTGGCACCCTGAAGTTGGTCGAACAAATCATCAATCCTCGACAATGTATACTTATTCTTGATTTTTACCTTATTCAATTGCTGGTAATCAATACATATTCTCATTGACCCATCCTTTTTCTTGACAAATAACACCGGCACACCCCAAGGCGAAACACTAGGTCTAATGAAACCCTTCTCAAGCAAATCCTGTAACTGGTCCTTTAACTCTTTTAACTCCGGAGGGGCCATACGATATGGCGGGAGAGAAATGGGTTGAGTGCCTAGAGCCAAATTAATGCAAAAATCAATTTCCCTATCGGGTGGCATACCAGGCAAGTCTGAAGGGAAAATATTAGGAAACTCCCAAACAATGGGCATAGAATCAATAGAAAGGACCTCAACACTGGAATCACGAACATAAGCCAAATATGCCAAACACCTATTCTTGACCATACGTCGAGCCTTCACATACGAGATAGCACTGCGGGTAGAATGACCTGGAGTACCTCTCCACTCTAAACGAGGCATACCTGGCAAAACTAAGGTCATAGTCTTGGCATGACAGTCCAAAATAGTGTGGTAAGGTAATAACCAGTCTATCCCAATATAATATCAAAGTCAACCATGTCTAAAAGCAACAAATCTACACGAGTCCCAAAACCCCCAATCACCACTATACAAGAATGATGGACTCGATCGACCACAATAGAGTTACCCACTGGTGTAGACACATAAACAAGAACACCCAATGCATCACTAGGCACGACCAAGTACGGGGCAAAATAAGATGACACATATGAATACGTAGACACCAGATCAAACAACACTGAAACATCCCTATCACAAACCAGAATTGTACCTCTAATAACCGTATCTAAAACCTTGGCCTCAGGCTTGACCTGAAGAGCATAAAATTGGGGTTGGGGCCCACCACTCTGATCTACCTCTCTGGGATGGCCTGCTGCTAGGTGGGCTCTACCTCTGGCGGTCTGAGCTCCACCTCTATGACCTCTACCTCCACCTTTAGAACCTCTACCCCCACCTCTAGCTGGCTGGGCATGATGTGGAACACACGGTTCCTGAACCATGGCACGAGAACCCTGGTGTTGAGAAATGCTCGGTGCTCGAGGGCAAAATCTGGCAATATGACCCGTGTCACCACATGTGTAATAAGACTTCGGCTGCTGAGTCTGCTGGCCTTGTCGACCTGAATGACCTCTACGAAAACTCTAAAGTGGCGATGCACTGATAGGAGCTGGCGGTGCATTGAAGGGCTGTTGATTAAAATAATGTGTGTGAGAACCACGGCCACCTGAGGCACCATGAGAAACCTGGAGGGCTGACTGGAAAGGCCTAGAAGGATGGCCCCTATCATACGAATCTTTGCCTCCTGACGAGGCACCACTGAATCGACCTGACTGACGGGGTCTCTTGTCTGCCCTATGACCACCCCCTGTGATAATACCATCTCAACTCTCCGGGCAACATTGGCCGCCTCCTGAAAAGATATCTCACTCCCAGCCTCTCTAGCCATCTAGAGACGAATAGGATGAATGAGTCCATCAATAAACCATCTCACTCTCTCCCTCTCAGTGAGAAGTATAATAAGAGCATGGCGAGCCAAATCAATGATCCTGGTCTCATACTGGGTGACTGTCATGAATTCTTGTTGGAGACGCTCGAACTGCCTCCAATAGGCCTCTCGCTATGTAATAGGGAGAAACTTCTCTAGAAATAGATGCGTGAACTGCTCCCAGGTCAAGACTGGTGATCCTGCTGGTCTAGCTAAACAATAATCCCTCCACCAAGTCTTGGCGTATCCAGACAGGCAAAATGTAGCAAAGTCGACCACAGTGGTCTCAACAATACCCATGTTCCGAAGAACCCCGTGGCAACTGTCCAGATAATCCTGAGGATCCTTGGTAGATGCACCGATGAAGGTAGTAGTAAAGAGTTTGGTGAACCTATCCAATCTCCATAAAGCATCGACAGACATAGCTGCCGCATCACTGGCTGGGGCTACCACACCTGACTGAGCTGCTCCAACTGGCTGAACTGCTGGAGTCTGAATCAAGGGAGCTACCTACTCTAGAGTATGAATAGCAGGAATTCGGGCTCCTCCTCCAGCCTGAGAAGTGGCTGGTGCTACTGGAAGCAAGCCTACATGGGTGACACTCTCCATAAGGCCCACCAATCGGACCAGAGCGTCCCGAAGAACTAGGGTAGCAATAAACCCCTCTAGGACCTGAGCTGGGCTCACCGGAACTGCTGGGGCCGGAACCTCCTCGTCAAAATCAACATGTGGCTCTGCCACTGGTGCTGCTGCTCGGGGCTGAGCTCTACCCCTACCTCGTCCTCTAGCACAACCTCGACCTCGCCCTCTACCCCTAGTGGGTACGGCTGGGGGCTCGGGCTGCTGAGAGGTAGATGAGGAAGTGCGTGTTGTCGCCATCTGCGAAAGAACAGAGTAGAAATTCAATTACCATTGAGAACCAAACCGAACGACAAGAAAGAACAAATGTAAAACTTTTCCTAACTCTGTAACCTCTAGGAGATAAATACAGACATCTTCGTACCGATCCCTCAAACTCTACTAAGCTCTGATACCAACTTGTCACGACCCAGATTTTCCACCCTCAGGGGTCGTGAAGGCACCTACTCATAGAAGCTAGACAAGCCACAATTCATAAACTCCTAACTCCTAGATTTTAAACCCCTTTTATCAATCATAACAACGAGCAGTAAATATTTAAATAACAGCGAAAGACAATAATACAGAAATCATCATATGCCTCTACCCAAGAACTGGAGTCACAACATCCTCGGATTACTAAGAGTACTAATACAATCGTTTGAAAGAAATATAACATTGTTGGTCTCGAAAACATAAGCTAACAGAATGAAATATAAGATAGAGGAGACGCCGGGCCTGCGGATGCTTGCAATGCTACCTCAGTGTCTCGATGGACTGAAGGTTGACTCCCGAGCTACTACTGCTATCCGATACCTGGATCTATATAAAACGAGCACAGAGTGTAGTATCAGCACAACCGACCCCATGTGCTGGTAAGTGCTCAGCCTAACCTCAGCGAAGTAGTGACGATGCTAGACTAAACTACCACATAAACCTATGCATTTATATATATATATGTGTGTGTGTGTATATATATATATATATATATATATATATATGGCGGAACAGAGATACAGAGATAACCAATCAATATGGGAGGGGGAGCATGATGTGGGGAAGATAGAAACTATGATTAAAAGTCATCAAGTAACGAAAGAAGCAATGTAACTCAGACAGCAATAAAGAATCAGAAATAAATAATTGCACGTCATCACCCTTCGTGCTTTTACTCTCGTCCTTACCAAGCAATGATATAATAAAAGGTGCACGGCATCACCATTCGTGTTTTTACTCTCTTTCCTCACATATAATCAATAGAATCAGCATGGAATGGTACATCATGCGGCATGGCATCACCCTTCATGCTTTATGCTCTTTCCTCACAATAAACAAACAATGTACGACATCACCCTTCGTGCTTTAACACTCTATCTCACCCAAACAACAATCACAAACAAGCGGCAAGGGAATAAACAGAATAATAATAGAAATCCCTGCAAGGGAACATAATTTAAACAATTAAAACCCGATAAGGTTACAACATCAATAATCTCAACATCTCGGCAAGGGAAATAATCAACAAAGCAACAATATCTCGGCAATGGAATAATTTAATAACTCTTTCTCTTTCTTTCACTTTTATTTTATAACTCACTTTACCACTTGAGCCAATGCTCCAAAGTTCAATCATCTCATATACTTTCACAATGTGTCATATAACTTGAGTCAATGCTCCTCGATGTTCAAAGGTCATAATTTCCTTCCACAAGCTTTTCACAATAAATTGGAATCATCACCAAGGCAAAAAAAAAAATACAACAAAATTAAGATATTCACAATTTAAAGACTCACAGTCATGCTAGACATCAACGTATAGATACTCGTCACCATTCCTATACGTCGTACTTAACAAATTCCATATAGCAAATAGGACTCAACTCTTTATCCCTCAAGCTAAGGTTAGACCAAGGACTTACCTCAAACTTCCACGACCAACTCAATCCTCAACAATTGCCTTTCCTTTCGAATTCAACTCCCAATCAATTGTGTCTATACATAAATGGCTTCATAACATCAAATAGTGCAAAACAATTCGAACCCAATGCCTAATTATATCTTTTCCATCATTTTTCCCAAAAAATCAAAAATTGACCCGGGCCTGCTTGTTCAAAATATGAGGCTCGGACCAAAATCAAACCCCACATTCACCCACGAGCCCGAATATATAATTTGTTTTTAAATTTGACCCCAAAATGAGGTCTAAATCAAGAAAAATCAAAAGGCCCTAATTCTACCCAAATCTCTAATTTTCTACCCTTAATCATGTGTTTTAGGCCCAGAAATTCTTTAGATGTTGATGAAATGGAAAGAAAATAAGTTAAAGATTACTAACCCAAGAGATTATGGTGAAGGAAAGCTTCAAGAATTGCACTAGAGCTTTGGAGAAGAAGAAGTCTTGTAAAAATTTGAGAAATCCCGTAATGGGTTATGTTTTTGGAACATAAAATAACTGGGCGGATTTTTTCTACGCGATCGTAGACATTAGGTTGCGATCGCATAGGATAAAGTTTGCTGGGCACTACGATCACGGATAGCAAGTTGCGATCGCATAGGGTAGAATTGCTGAGCAATGCGATTGCGGACAATAACACGCAATCGCATAGAAGAAAATGAAAGTTGTGGCTTTTGTGACAACCCAAAGGGTCATCACCTATTTTTTCTCTCTTTTTGTGCTTCCAAGGCCTTGAAAACTTCATATTAGTTGCCTTGATTTGCGTGTGCAATCCGGACGAGTAGCCGGAAAGCTTGTATGTGAAATTCTATGAAAAATGCTAAAATTTAGTATTAAAAATGAGTAAAGTTGATTTGGTCAACATTTTGGGTAAGCGGACCCGAACTCATGATTTGACGGTCTCGAAGAGTCCTTAGAAAAATATGAGACTCGGGCGTATGCCAGGAATCAAAATCCGAGGTCCCGAGCCCGAGAAATGAATTTTTAAAAGAAATTATTTTTTTGAAATTGTTAAGGAAATTTGAAATGAAAATTTATTAGAACGTGTTGGTATCGGGCTCGTATTTTAGTTCTGACACCCGGTACAGGTCTTATATGTGTTTTAAGAGGTTTCTGTGAAATTTGGTTGAAATCGGACGTCATTTGATGTGTTTCGGACTTGAATCTGTAAAATTTAGAATTTATGAAGTTTTAAGAAAAATTAGTGATTTTGAGGTTTGAATCCTCGTTTATGATGTTATTTTGGCGATTTGATCACACGGTTAAGTTCGTAGGATGTCGTTGAGTTAGTTTGTGTGTTTAGTTAGGAGCCCCAAGGGCTCGGGAGTATTTTTAGAGGTGTTCGGGGTGGTTATGAACTTAGAAAAGTTGCAGAAAATCTATAACAGGTGCCCAGGTGAATCCTTCTTCGCGTTCGCACTCTCCCTCACGCATTCGCGATGCTTCATTTTTGTTCCTTCATCGCGTTCGCATCACTAGTTCGCGTTCGCATAGAGTTATAGAACTCTGAGGGCCCAGCCTTTTTTTCTTCTTCACGTTCGTGATGGCTGGAGCGTGTTCGCGTAGGTCCCAGCCCCTTCCCATCGCGTTCGTGTATAGGCCAACGCATTCGCGTATACCAATCTCTTGGACCCCAGCCAATTCCTTCTACGTGTTCGTGCTTCACCTTCTGCGTTCGCATTGACCAACCCTATTTACCCTTTGGGAATGTGACTCACTTCACGTGAACGCGAAGGGCAAAGTTTTTCCTTGGTATATTAAATTTCAGAATAGTAGCTACGGGTTTCTTTCAAAAAATACATGAGCTCTCTTCTCCCCCAAGCACTTAGGAGTCCATTGAATCCCCTTTTCTTCAATATCACTTATGGTAGGCGTACCACCCGCTCCTTTTACTTTCAACAGAATACACAATACGAGCCCGGCAAGGGAGCAATCAATTTAATACTCCTCTCGGCAAGGGAACAATCAATTTAATACTCTTCTCTGCAAGGGAACAATAACAATAAGTCAAACATCCCAACAAGGGAGAGTCAAGTTGGTATCAGAGCAGAGGGTTACGTAGGTCTCACAACTCACGAAAAAACTTGGTAGAGTCTAAAGGATCGGTACGGAGACGTCTGTATTTATCCCCCAGAGGCTACGAGGTTAGGAAAAGTTTCACATTTGTTCTTTCTTGTCGTACGGTTCTGTTTCTCAATGCTAATTGAATTTCTACTCTGTTCTCTCACAGATGGCAAGAACACGCGCTTCCTTATCTACTGATCAATAGTCCGAGTCCAGGCAGCTCCCGTTGGGGGAAGAGGATGAGGCCGTACTAGAGGTCGAGGTAGGGGCAGAGCTCAGCCCCGAGCAGCAGCACCAGTGGCAGAGCCTCAAGTTGACATTGACGAGGATGTTCTGGCCCCAGCCGCAGCAGTTCCGGTAGGCCCATCTCAGGTCCCAGAAAGGTTTATTACTACCCAGTTCTTTAGGATGTTTCTGTCCGGTTGGTGGGCCTCATGGAGAGTGTCACCCGAGCAGGATTGCTTCCTGTAGCACCAGCCACTTCTCAGGCTGGAGGAGGAGCCCAGACTCCTGGTGCACGTACTCCGGAGCAGGTAGTTCCCCAAGGTTAGATTCCAGTGGTTCAGCTGGCTATGGCAGTTCAGCCGGGGGTAGTTGCTCATACTGGCGATGGCGCGGCTATGTCCGCAGATGCTTTGTGGAGGCTGGACAGGTTCACCAAGCTCTTCACTACTACATTCAGCGGTGCTTCTTCTGAGGACCCCCAGGATTTCTTATATAGCTGCCACGAGGTTCTTCGGAATATGGGCATTGTTGAGTCCAATGGAGTTAATTTTGCTACATTTCACCTATCTGGATCCGTCAAGACTTGGTGGAGGGATTTCTGTTTAGCTAGACCATCAGGGTCGCCGTCTTTGACTTGGGATTATTTTTCACTGTTGTTCGTGGAGAAGTTGCTCCCCGTTACTCAGAGGGATGCTTATCGGAGGCAGTTTAAGTGCCTCCAACAGGGTTCTATGATGGTCACTCAGTATGAGACCAGGTTTATCAATCTAGCTCGCCATGCTCTTGTCATACTCCCCACTGAGAGGGAGAGGGTGAGGAGATTTATTGATGGTTTGATCCATCCTATTCATCTCCAGATGGCCAGAAAGGCGGGGAGTGGTATTACTTTTCAGGAGGCAGCCAATGTGGCTCGAAGGATCGAGATGTTATTGCCTTAGGGGGTGGTCATAGGGTAGACAAGAGGCCCCGTCAGTCAGGCCGATTCGGTGGTGCCTCATCTGGAGGCAGGGATTCTTATGATAGGGGTCAGCCTTCTTAGCCCTTCCAGTCAGCCCTCCATGCTTCACAAGGTGCCCCAGGTAATCGTGGTTTCCGTGGGCATCATTCTGATCAGCAGCCATTCAGTGCACGCTAGCTCCCATCAGTGCGCTGCCGCTTCAGAGTTTCCAGGGCCGTCCACCGAGGGCTTGTTTCACTTGTGGCGACATGAGGCACATAGCTAGGTATTGCCCTCGAGCTTCGAGTAGTTCTCAGCAGCAGGGTTCTCGTCCTATGATTCAGGCACCAGATGTTCCACAGGCCACCCAGCCAGTTAGAGGCGAGGTTAAAGGTACAAGAGGTGGAGGCAGAGGTCATAGAGGTAGAGCTCAGACTGCTAGTGGCGGAGGTCAGCTAGCAGTAGATCGACCTAGGGACACAGCTCAGGGTAGTGGATGCCAGCCCTGTTGTTATGCTCTTCAGGCTAGGCACGAGGCTGAGGCTTCAGATGCAGTCATTACAGGTACGTTTCTGGTTTGTGATCGAGATGCTTCGGTACCATTTGATCCAAGGTCTATATATTTGTATGTTTCATCTTATTTCGCACCATGCTTGGTCATGTCTAGTGATGCTTTGGGTATTCCTGTGTATGTGTCTACATCGGTAGGTGACTCTATCGTAGTCGACCAAGTCCATCGTTCATGTATTTTAGTGATTGGGAGTCTTGAGACTCGTGTAGACTTGTTGCTTTTAGATATGGTTGACTTTGATATCATTTTAGGTATGGACTAGTTATCACCCTATCATGCTATCTTGGACTGCCATGCCAAGACTATGACCTTAGCATTGCCCGATATGCCTCATTTAGAGTGGAGGGGCACTCCAGGATATTCTACTCGCAGGGTTATTTCGTACGTGAAGGCTCGACTTATGGTCGAGAAGGGGTGTCTGGCGTATTTGGCCTATGTTCGTGGTTCCAGTGCTGAGGTTCCTCCTATAGATTCTGTGCCAATTATCCGGGAGTTTCCAGATGTTTTCCCCTCAGACCTACCGGGTATGCCACCCGACGGAGACATTGATTACTGTATTGAGTTGGCTCCGGGCACCCAACCCATTTCTATCCCGCCATATCATATGGCCCCGCCGGAGCTGAAAGAGTTAAAAGACCAGTTGGAGGATTTGCTAGAGAAGGGTTTTATCAGACCTAATGTTTCTCCTTGGGGCGCGCCAGTGTTATTTCTCAAGAAGAAGGACAGATCGATGAGGATGTGCATAGATTACCGGTAGTTGAACAAGGTAACAATTAAGAATAAGTATCCATTGCCGAGGATTGATTATTTGTTCGACCAGATTTAGGGTGCCAGGGTATTTTCCAAGATTGACTTGAGATCTGGCTACCATCAGTTGAGGATTAGGGCATCTGATGTCCCTAAGACAACTTTCCGTACTTGGTATGGGCATTATGAGTTCTTGTTCATGTCATTTGGGCTGACCAATGGCCCAGCAGCATTCATGGAGTTGATGAACCGAGTGTTCAGGCCATATTTGGACATGTTCGTGATATTCTTTATTGATGATATTTTGGTGTATACCCACAGCCAGGAGGAGCACGAGCAACACCTTAGAGTGGTTCTTCAGACTCTGAGGGATAGTCAGTTATATGCCAAGTTCTCCAAGTGTGAGTTCTAGCTAAGTTCAGTAGCATTTCTGGGTCACGTTGTATCAGTAGAGGGTATTCAGGTGGACCCGAAGAAGATTGAGGCAATCAAGAGCTGGCCTAGACCAGCATCAGCTACAGAGATTCGGAGTTTCCTGGGGTTGGCAGGCTTACTACTGTCAGTTTGTAGAGGGGTTTTCATCTATTATAGCCCCGATGACCAGGTTGACCCAAAAGGGTGCCTAGTTCAGATGGTCGGACGAGTGTGAGGCGCGCTTACAGAAGCTCAAGACAGCTCTGACTACGGCACCGGTGTTGGTTTTGCCCACAGGATCAAGGCCTTATATAGTCTATTGTGATGCTTCCCATATTGGACTTGGTGCAGTGTTGATACAGGGTGGCAAGGTTATTTCCTATGCTTCGAGGCAGTTGAAGATTCATGAGAAGAATTATCCTGTGTATGATTTAGAGTTGGCAGCTATTGTTCACGCCTTGAAGATTTGGAGGCACTATTTGTATGGCGTGGCATGCGAGGTGTTCACTGACCACAAGAGTCTTCAATACTTGTTCAAGCAAAAGGATTTGAATTTGAGGCAAAGGAGGTGGTTGGATTTGTTGAAAGATTATGATGTCACCATTTTATACTATCCGGGGAAGGCCAATGTGGTGATCGATTCTTTGAGTAGGAAGTCAGCAAGTATGGGTAGTATTGCTCATATTCCAGTTAGTCAGAGGCCGCTTGCATTGGATGTTCAGGCCCTAGCCAATCAGTTCGTGAGACTGAATATTTCTGAGCCCACTCGTGTGTTGGCTTGAACGGTCACTCGTTCTTCATTATTGGAGCGTATCCATGATCGACAGTTTGATGATCCCCATTTGTGTGTCCTCAGGGACACGGTGCAGCGTGGAGGTGCCCAGCAGGTTACCTTAGATGCGGATGGAGTTTTGAGATTGCAGGGGCGAGTTTTTGTGCTCAATATGGATAGACTTCGAGAGTTGATTTTAGAGGAAGCCCACAGGTCCCGGTACTCTATTCATCTGGGCGCCGCAAAGATGTATCAGGACTTGCGGCAACATTATTGGTGGCGTAGGATGAAGAAGGATATTGTTGCATATGTGGTTCGTTGTTTGAACTGTCAGCAGGTTAAGTACGAGCATCAAAGGCCCGGTGGTTTATTTCAGAGGATTGAGCTTCCCGAGTGGAAGTGGGAAAGGATCACTATAGACTTTGTTACCAGACTTTCGTTGACTCAGAAGAAGTTCGATGCAGTTTGGGTCATTGTGGATAGGCTGACCAAGTCAGCACATTTCATTCCTGTAGTAGTCTCCTATTCATCTGAGAGATTAGCTGAGATTTATATCTGGGAGATTTTTCGCCTTCATGGTGTGCCGGTATCTATACTTTCGGATTGGGGTACGCAGTTTACCTCACGCTTCTGGGGCGCAGTTCAGCGAGAGTTGCGCACACGGGTTGAGTTAAGCACAGCGTTTCATCCTCAAATGGACGGTCAGTCCGAGCGCACTATTCAGAATTTGGAGGATATGCTTCAGGCTTGTGTTATTGACTGTGAAGGTTCGTGGGATCAGTTCTTGCCTTTAGCAGAGTTTGCCTACAACAACAACTACCAGTCAAGCATCTAGATGGCTCTTTATGATGCTTTATATGGTAGGCGGTGTTGGTCTCCGATTGGATGGTTTGAGCCAGGAGAGGCTCGGTTGATAGGTACGGATTTGATTTAAGAGGCCTTGGACAAGGTCAAGATCATTCAGGATAGTCTTCGTTTGGTTCAGTCCAGGCAAAAGAGTTATGCAGATCGTAAGGTTTGAGATGTAGCGTTCATGGTTGGTGAGCGAGTATTGCTCCGAGTGTCGCCTATGATGGGCATGATGAGATATGGGAAGAAGGGCAAGCTTAGCCCTAGATTCATTGGTCCGTTTAAGATTCTTGATCGAGTGGGAAAGGTGGCTTACAGACTTGCATTGCCGCCTAGCTTATCAATCGTGCACCCAGTTTTTCATGTATCCATGCTTCGGAGGTATCATGGCGATTCAGCCCACGTGTTAGATTTCAACACTATCCAGTTGGACAAGGATTTATCTTATGAGGAGGAGCCGATAGCTATTCTAGACCGGCAGATTTGTCAGTTGAGATCAAAGAGTTTTCCCTCTATTCGTGTTCAGTTGAGAGGTCAGCCCCGTGAGGCATTGACCTATGAGTCCGAGTCTGATATGCGGAGCCGTTATCCTCATCTATTTCCTAACTCAGTTACTTCTTTCTTTTATCTGTTCGAGGAAGAAAAGTTGTTTTAGGATGGAGAATGTGACGACACAAAGGGTCATCACCTATTTTCTCTCTCTTTCCGTGCTTCCGAGGCCTTGAAAACCTCATTTTTAGTTGCCTCAATTTGCATGCGTAGTCCGGGCGAGTAGCCGGAAAGCTTGTATGTGAAATTCTATGAAAAATGCTAAAATTTGGTATTAAATATGAGTAAAGTTGACTTTGGTCAACATTTTCGGTAAATGGACCCGGACCCGTAATTTCACGGTCCCGCAGGGTCTGTAGAAAAATATCAGACTCGGGTGTATGCCTAGAATCGAAATTTGAGGTCTCGAGCCCGAGAAATGAAGTTTTGAAAAAGAAATTATTTTTCTGAAATTGTTAAGGAAATTTGAAATGAAAATTTATTAGAACGTGTCAGTATTGGACCCGTATTTTAGTTTCGGCGCCTGTTACAGGTCTTATATGTGTTTTAAGAGGATTCTGTGAAATGTTGTTGAAATCGGACGTCATTTGACGTGTTTTAGACTTGAATCTCTAAAATTGGGAATTTATGAAGTTTTAAGAAAAATGAGTGATTTTGAGGTTTGATTCCTCGTTTCTGATATTATTTTGGCTATTTGATCGCACGTTTAAGTTCGTAAGATGTCGTTGAGTTAGTGTGTGTGTTTGGTTAGGAGCCCCGAGGGCTCGAGAGTGTTTTTGGAGGTGTTCGGGGTGGTTTTGAACTTAGAAAAGTTGCAGAAAATCTGCAACAGGTGCCCAGGTGAATCCTTCTTCGCATTAGCACTCACCCTCACGCGTTCGCGATGCTTCATTTTTGTTCCTTCATCGCGTTCGCATCACTAATTCTCGTTCGCATAGAGTTATGGAACTATGAGGGCCCAACCCTCTTTTCTTCTTCGCATTCGCGATGGCTGGACCGCGTTCGCATAGGTCCCCAGCCCCTTCCCATTGCGTTCGCGTACAGGCCAACGCGTTCGTGTATGCCAATCTCTTGGACCCCAGCCAATTCCTTCTACGCGTTCGCGCTTCACCTTTCACGTTCGCGTTGACCGACCCTGTTTACCCTTCGCAAACGAGACTCACTTCAAGCGAACGCGAAGGGCAATGTTTTGCCCAGGTATATTAAATTTCAGAATAGTAGCTACGAGTTTCTTTCAAAAAATACACGAGCTCTCTTCTCCACCCCAGCACTTAGAAGTCCATTGAAGCCCTTTTTCTTCAAGATCACTTGGGTTAGTAAATTCCAACTTGTTTTCTTTATTTTCCATCATTAATTGTTGAATTCCTAAACTTAAATCATGTAGTTTAGGGTAGAAATTGTGGGGAAAGGGTATAGTTAGGGTTTTCTATATTTTCTTGATTTAGACCTCGTTTTGGGGCCGAAATTGAAAACAAATTATATAGTCGGGCTTGCGGGTGAATGAGGGATTTGATTTTGGTCCGAACCTCGTGTTTTGACCAAGCGGGCCCGTTGGAATTTTTAGGAATAAAGCTTGGAAATCTATATGTAGGCATTGGGTTTGATTTGTTTAGACTATATTTATATTATGAAGTCCTTATTGTATAGATTTGATCGAGTTGGAGCCGAATTCGAAAGGGAAAGCGGTTGTTGTGGATTGATTTGGCCGTGGAAGTTGAGGTAAGTGTTCAATTTAACCCTAGCTTGAGGGATTAGGAATCGAGTCATAGTTGTTACTTGTTTTGTGTGGAGTACGACATATGTGCATGATGACGAGTATCCATGCATCGGTGCCGAGCATGACCGCGAGCCTTAATTTGATAATTGTGTACTCTTGCTTGATCCTATGAAATTTGGACTGAATATTGGTATTATTGGTGTTAAGAAGAAGTTGAATAAGATTGGTTATAGATGACTCTCCCTTGTCGGGATATTTGACTTATTGTTATTGTTCCCTTGTCGAGAAGAGTATTAAATTGATTGTTCCCTTGATGGGAGGAGTATTAAATTGATTGTTTCCTTGTCGGGCTCGTATTGTGTATTGTGTTGAAAGTAAAGCGAGCGGGTGGTACGCCTACCACAAGTGATATTAAAATAGGAGCGAGTGGTACGCCTATCACAAGTGATATGGAAATGGGAGCGGGTGGTATGGCTACCACAAGTAATACTGAAATGGGAGCGGGTGGTATGCCTACCACGAGATATTGAGAAATGGGACCGGGTTGCATGCCTGTAACAAGATGAGTTGAACATGAAAGTTGCCTTGTGTTTTCATTATTGCTAGAAGTTAAACTGTAGATGTTCGTACCATTATTTCTGATATTATGTTCCTATCTGTTACCCCTGAAGCATGCTCCCCTCCCCAGCTTAATTTGTTATGTTCTTGCTACTTTTCCATTGTACCTATTTATATATATCTACACAGGATTATCTGAAGTCTGGTCCTAGCCTCATCACTACCTCGCCGGGGTTAGGCCAGGCACTTAATAGCACATGGGGTCGGTTGTGCTGATGCTACACTCTGTGCTATTTGCACAGGTCCAGGTATCGAGCAGCAGTAGCAGTACTAGCACGGGAGTAAGCCTTCAGTCCATCGAGATACCGAGGTAGCCTNAGCACTCACCCTCACGCGTTCGCGATGCTTCATTTTTGTTCCTTCATCGCGTTCGCATCACTAATTCTCGTTCGCATAGAGTTATGGAACTATGAGGGCCCAACCCTCTTTTCTTCTTCGCATTCGCGATGGCTGGACCGCGTTCGCATAGGTCCCCAGCCCCTTCCCATTGCGTTCGCGTACAGGCCAACGCGTTCGTGTATGCCAATCTCTTGGACCCCAGCCAATTCCTTCTACGCGTTCGCGCTTCACCTTTCACGTTCGCGTTGACCGACCCTGTTTACCCTTCGCAAACGAGACTCACTTCAAGCGAACGCGAAGGGCAATGTTTTGCCCAGGTATATTAAATTTCAGAATAGTAGCTACGAGTTTCTTTCAAAAAATACACGAGCTCTCTTCTCCACCCCAGCACTTAGAAGTCCATTGAAGCCCTTTTTCTTCAAGATCACTTGGGTTAGTAAATTCCAACTTGTTTTCTTTATTTTCCATCATTAATTGTTGAATTCCTAAACTTAAATCATGTAGTTTAGGGTAGAAATTGTGGGGAAAGGGTATAGTTAGGGTTTTCTATATTTTCTTGATTTAGACCTCGTTTTGGGGCCGAAATTGAAAACAAATTATATAGTCGGGCTTGCGGGTGAATGAGGGATTTGATTTTGGTCCGAACCTCGTGTTTTGACCAAGCGGGCCCGTTGGAATTTTTAGGAATAAAGCTTGGAAATCTATATGTAGGCATTGGGTTTGATTTGTTTAGACTATATTTATATTATGAAGTCCTTATTGTATAGATTTGATCGAGTTGGAGCCGAATTCGAAAGGGAAAGCGGTTGTTGTGGATTGATTTGGCCGTGGAAGTTGAGGTAAGTGTTCAATTTAACCCTAGCTTGAGGGATTAGGAATCGAGTCATAGTTGTTACTTGTTTTGTGTGGAGTACGACATATGTGCATGATGACGAGTATCCATGCATCGGTGCCGAGCATGACCGCGAGCCTTAATTTGATAATTGTGTACTCTTGCTTGATCCTATGAAATTTGGACTGAATATTGGTATTATTGGTGTTAAGAAGAAGTTGAATAAGATTGGTTATAGATGACTCTCCCTTGTCGGGATATTTGACTTATTGTTATTGTTCCCTTGTCGAGAAGAGTATTAAATTGATTGTTCCCTTGATGGGAGGAGTATTAAATTGATTGTTTCCTTGTCGGGCTCGTATTGTGTATTGTGTTGAAAGTAAAGCGAGCGGGTGGTACGCCTACCACAAGTGATATTAAAATAGGAGCGAGTGGTACGCCTATCACAAGTGATATGGAAATGGGAGCGGGTGGTATGGCTACCACAAGTAATACTGAAATGGGAGCGGGTGGTATGCCTACCACGAGATATTGAGAAATGGGACCGGGTTGCATGCCTGTAACAAGATGAGTTGAACATGAAAGTTGCCTTGTGTTTTCATTATTGCTAGAAGTTAAACTGTAGATGTTCGTACC
>MU754152.1:5299-42416 GCA_026770625.1 Nicotiana glauca
TGCCCGAGTCCCATATTTTTCTACGGACCTTCCGGGACCGTCCAATCTCGGGTCCGGGTCCGTTTACCAAAAATGTTGACCAAAGTCAACTATAATCATATTAATATCAAAATTCTTTAAATTTTTCACAGATTCCACATATTTCAACATAAAAGCTTTTCGGCTACGCGCCCGGACTGCGTACGTAAATCGAGACAATAGAAAATGAGGTTTTCAAGGCCTCGGAAGCACGGAGAAAGGGAAAAATACGGTGATGACCCTTTGGGTCGTCACATCACTATTCCATTAGAAGACCCTCATTGCAGACACTAGAGAATCCATCAACAAATGTGATGTTTGACAACGACATAAATATGATGCAACTGCATATCCAAGTCTACTACAACCATTACTAATCCCAGATAGTGTATGGACTGACATATGCCTTGACTTTATTGACGGTTTACCAAAGTATAATAGAAATGAAGTGATATTGGTAGTGGTTGATAGACGCAGTAAGTATGGGCATTTCATGAGTTTATCTCACCCTTACACTTCTCAGTAGATAGCACAATGCTTCCTTGATAATGTTTTTAAATTTCATAGTATGTTGTTACTATGACAGTGATAGAGATCATGTGTTTCTCAGCAATTTTTGGCAAGAACTATTTTCATTTCAAGGAGCCCAGTTGCAAAGATCAACATCCTCATCCCCCAACGGATGGGTAGACTTAGGCCTTAAACAGAATGCTGGAAACTTAGTTAAGGTGCTTTTGTTCTGATAATCCAAAGGATTGGTCTTCATACTTACCTCTTTTTGAATGGTGATACAATACCATCTATTACTCCACTATAAAATCTACTCTATATGAAATGGCATTTGTTAAGAGCTCAACTGAACTAATAGAAATTTCGAGGTTGGTGATTGGGTATATTTGAAGTCAACCTTATAGATAAGTCTTTTATGGCCAACCCGCCTTTCAACAAGATAGATGCAAAGTATTTTGGCCATTTTCCTATTGAAGCTGAAGTGGGAGCAGTTGTCTATAGACTACTACTAGCTGATGCCTTGCTTTATCACACCTTCGATGTCTCTCAACTTAAAAAAATCTCACATATTATAAATCATCCTCCTATCCTCCATCTGTTGAGAATTGTCCCTTACTGAAGTTGTTTTTTATAGAAGATTGGTTAAGAAGGGGAATAAGGTTGTATGTAAAATTCTTGTTAATAGTTTTCATGATGTATGATGTAATGAATAAAAATTTTACCTCCTATAGCAAATGTTAAAACCTTATTTATTTTAAATAAATACCATTTAAAATAATTATAGTCTATAGATATTTTTTAAGGTTTATAGCAAAATATTTAATTTTGGTTACCTCCTAGCCCTAAGCCATTAAATATGCTAAACAGTTACACTATTTTCTTTCTCTCTCTACTTTGATACATCACATTCTCTTCCCCATCCCACTAAAATTTTCGATCTCCTCCTCCTTCCACCGGATTTGTGCAAACCCACTTCAGAGCAGGTTCACTCTCTGCTTCAGCCGGTTTAAAATCTATGGAACATTTAATTTGGTTGGTTTCTCACTGATGTTTGGCTTGAAGTATATATATTTTAGTGTATATCGCCTCATATTTTATTCTTGTTTCATGAATTTGAGATGTTAAATATTATGAATTATATTAATTTGAAGTGTATTTACTTGTAGAAATGATTCGGGAGCAAGTGGGAGCAAAACGTGCAAGATTTAAAGCTAAAACGGACAAGATTAGAAAATTGGCCAGTTTGGGTGCCACAGGCAGCGCCTGGAGCCACCTGTGGCATAGAAAATAGTATGAAAATCTTTTGGGCACCAGGCTAGGTGCCGGTTACGTGAAAATTCATCCTAGTTTGCCCGAGACTCGATTTAATCGGCCCTAAACCTATCCAACACGTATAAAAGCCATTCTAAAACCTATTTGTAGGGAGAGACGAATTTTGGAGCAAAAACACACGCTAGAAACGTTGAGGAGCAAGAACAACTCGAAATTCTTCATCTTTTCTAGTATTTTCATTAATCAAAACTTATGAACTTGTTTGATTACCTCATGAGTGGCTAAACACCCATTGTTCTGGGGTTGTGATTTAGCCATGATTATTGTTGTTTGATAATAACTTAACCTTAATTACAATTCACCAACATATGATTGTTTCTTCAATTCTGTGCTTAATTGCTTAATTGTCTGGCCAGCAATTAGGCTCCATTTACTATCTATACTATGCTTGGGAAAGTCGTGTTTAGATTAGAGAAGAATTGAAGAGAGCGTGATCTTAACCCTTAGGGGGAGCGGATTTGTGGTTAGGATAGGAATACCTAGTCACCGTGCTTAATTAAATATCATGATCTTAATGCGTTCTTAATAGATTGATTTTATAGGAATATAGGCATTAATCTATTGCGAATAGGTGAGTAGTACTTCGGGAGAAGCCTATGAGTGCATTTATCGATTAATTAGCAATCATTAGTAAATTATATGGAAGGGAGAGTTAATTAGAACACAATACGAATGGTGAATCGATCACAACCCTGGAATATTTGTCTCTACTGAATACACAACAATCAACTTGTTACTTGATAAATTAGTTATTACTTAGAATCGTAGAATAATATAGTCATATTATTGGACTTTGATTTTAGCTCGACTGAATAGCAATTTTAGCAATTATGTGAGTCATTTACACAAGTCCTTGTGGGTTCGATACTCAACTTATCATTATATTACTTGTCGACCACCTACACTTGCGTGTGCATTTGGGAGCAACAAGTTTTTGGTGCCATTGCTGGGGACTTGAATATTAGCTACTTGCTAGTTTTTGCTTTAATTGCTTATTTTCTCTAGTCTAATGTTACTTGATTGTTGCTCAGATCTCAGGAACTTTGATTGAATGCGTAGGGTCAGAAGCCAAGACCGACTTCAAGGCTTTGATCCTGAACCTGAGAGAACATTTCACATGAGGTTGAGGGAAGCAAGGGACACGAATAATATTCAGGCACTTGTTCAATTTCCTGTGGACATGGCAGAGGAGCAACCCATGGCTATTCAGGAGGTGGCGATGCCCAGTATTGCTAATGTCACCTCCAGTATAGGAAGCCCAGGATCACTAGACACTTTGAGCTGAAACAGAGCATGATCCAGCTGCTTCATGCAAACGGGCAATTTATAGGTCTTCCATATGAGGATCCACAACAGCATATTCTGAACTTCTTGGAGATTAGTGATACTTATATCACTAACGGGGTCACTCCAGATTATGTGAGGCTCACACTTTTTCCATTCGCTCTGTTGGGGGTCGCTCTGTTGGGCGAGGCTAAGAGATGGCTAAAGGTAGAACCAGCTAATTCCATTACATCATGAAATGATTTGGCAAGAAAATTTCCAACAAGGTTTTTTCCTTCAGGAAAAACTGCAAAGATCAGAAGTGAAATAGTGGCCTTCAAACAGAAAGCGGGAGAATCTTTATACTCAGCTTGGGAAAGGTTCAAGGGGCTACTCAGAGACTGTCCCATCACAATCAGACGAATGAAGTGTTAGCTCACACTTTCATAGAAGGGCTACATTCTGAAACAAAGATCGTGGTAGATGCTACAACTGGGGGTCAAGTATTGGAGAAAAGCTTTGACGAGATATATGCATTATTGAACAAATTCTTCAAGAGCAATCCAGATTGGCAAGGAGAGATGGGCAGACACACAGCGCAAAAGTCTGCAGGGGTTCTTGAGTTAGATGTCATCTCAGCATTATCAGCGCAGATTGCTACACTAGCCAATCAAGTCAACCAGATTAACTTGAGTATCAACAAGCAACAAGTACAACCGGTACAGCAGGTTCAAGCTTTTTGTGAAATATATGGAGAGGGCCACACGAGCGACATATGCCCCGCAAACCCAGAGTCTGCCTGCTTTGTGGGTAATTCAAATAGGGGCCAAACAAATCAATATGGGAACACTTACAATCCCAACTGGAGGAACCACCCAAACTTCTCTTTGGGTGGAAACCAGGGCACTCAAAATCAATACAAGCCTCAAGCACCTCAACAGCAGTATAGACCACATCAGGTTGAACAACAAGCAAGTCCTACAAGTCACCTTGAAGACATGTTCAAAAAATAATGGCTGAACAGCAAGCCCTCGCCACAACAGTGAGAAATTTGGAGCGTCAAATGGGACAGCTTGCTAGTTCTCAATACACTAGACCAGCTAGAGCTCTTCCGAGCGACACTGAAGCAAATCCTAGAGCAGTACTTAATGCCGTGTCATTGAGGAATGGGAGACAACTAGAGGAAGTTCTGTCCAAGAAGAGGAAAAAGGTGACTTTTAATGAGAGGCTAGCCACTATAGAATCAATATCAGAGAAAGCCAAGGAGCCAGAGAAGCCAGCTGGAGAGGCGGTAGCTGAGCAATCCCCACAATTGGTTGCAAGGCCACCACCTCCATTCCCTCAAAGACTGCAGAAATTACGAGATAATGCCGCATATAAAAACTTTCTTGATATCTTGAAGCAGGTACAAATTAATATTCCATTGGTTGACATCTTACAAGAAGTACCCAAATATGCAAAGTACATCAAGGACATTGTGGCGAATAAAAGGAGGTTGACCGAGTTCGAGACTGTGGCACTCACTGAGGAGTGCAGTTCCAGAATTTAAGGCAAGTTACCTTAGAAATTGAAGGAACCAGGTAGTTTCACTATCCAAATCTCAATTGGTAAACAAGCTGTTGGGCGAGCTTTATGTGACCTTGGATCAAGTGTCAATTTGATGTCGCTATGTATATTCAGACAGTTGGGGTTGGGTGAACCACGCCCAACAACAGTTATCTTACAGTTAGCTAATCGCTCCCTTGCTCATCCTGAGGGAGTGATTGAAGATGTGCTAGTTCAAGTGGGGTCTTTCATATTCCCAGCTGATTTCATCATCCTAGATTACAAGCCTAATCAGGAAGTCCATTTATTTTGGGCTGTACATTCTTAGCCACGGTTCGATGTCACACCTCCTTTTTTACACACCTACCCCGAAGGATAAATGTATAAGGGAGTTTTTTCATTTAAAGTGACATTATTCGAAATGGGATTATTTATTTGTTTCAGAGTCACCACTTGGGATAGGATTGGCTTTTGGTGTCCCAAGTCACCGGTTAAATTTAAATCCTAAATCGAGGAAAATTGTTGACTTCCCAATTGGAGTCTGCGAACCAGAAATTTTGTGTGACCTGAGGGAAGGTGTTAGGCACCCCCGGATCCTGTGGTTCTAGCACGGTCGCTTGAATCATTATAAATAGCTAAAATCTGATTTTTTTTCACATGCTTCAACCTATAGTGCAATTTTACAATTATTTACTGCTTTTAACTATTTTTACAAAAGTGAACGTCGTTTAAAAATGTATTTTCGGATCACGTCACATGAAATGCACCCAGATCCTCGACACATTCCTATTCAACATTTTTGGATTTAGATTTAGGTTTCATGAAATGCACACCCGTATTTAGGAAGGTAAAAATTATTAAAAGCATGCCTAAAGCGACTAACGTATTTTTATTTTTGGGAAGGCTGTAAAATTTTCTAAACGGCCCGTCCCGTATTTTTAAATATTTTTAAATAATTAATGAGGGCCCCGCCATTTATGGGTTTTATTTGGCGAGGCTCGTCTCATTTTATTTATTTAAAGGCCAACACTAAAGCAAACTAAGATTTTCTATGTTTATTATTTGTCTCTAAAAGGGTCTAGTTGATTGACATTATGAAATTCGGGCTTCAAGTTCAAGTCCGGATTCAAACAAAAGGGAAAACCTCTTAATTTGAACCTGCTACCTAACTCAAAAGCCCAAATCTATATTTCATTATACTATGAATTAAGGCTTTAAGCCGAATCCAAAATAAAGAATCAAATGGGCCTGGTCAGGAAAAATCGTTAGCCAGTTGGGCTTCGAAGCCAGCCCATAGAAAGGGAATTGAATTACTTAGTATTTGGGCCTGTGATTGGCCCTCAGCGTTTTGGGCTTCTGACTCGCCCCAACAATTATTTGGACAGATATCCCTTGAAATCACAAACCCTAGGGCTATCTCACTATCCATTTTATGAACTGAATTCCCAACAAACACAAAGAAGCATAGATCTAACGGATCATACCATACGAATTTGAATTAAAAAAAACAAGCTAATAAACGCGGGATAGTAGATGATCCATCTGATATTTGTACATTGAACAACTGACTCTCTAACACGCCAACTTCAAGGTTCTATTGATATAATGAAATTAGATGATACATAAGACGTAACTACTGATTTTTTGAATGAAACCATTAGACTGCTGAATTAGAATGAATTATGATTTCCAGTTCAGTTTTAATCCTCGAATTAACATAATAATGACCTCTGAATCACATACTATGAATGATGCTCCTATTAATTTCTTATAACACATTGATTACTCAGTTATAGATCATAGATGCATGTTTACGGCCTCAATACTAGTTTCATATTCAAACAGTCCTCAATTAAAGAATAATCGAACTAAGAATAACAATAGATGATACTCATCAGCAAAAGTCTCAAACAGTCCAAAGTATGTCCAGTTTAATTACAAGCCAAAATCTATCGAGATTCATGAAATTACAGGAAATCTTCTATGAAAATTAACAGAGAAAAATGCTATACTGCAATTCAATTCATGCCCACAACTTGGAGACTACACGATGTGTACCTGGAATTGTAATGAAGAAGAAGATGGTCAGCTTCACTGAAGAACTATCCAACACAGCAACAGCACAGCAACAACCAGCCAATACAGGAATAATTTCAACCCAAAACCAACTTCGAACTAGTCAGTACCACACCAGAAGTATGCAACGACCAAATGACTACCAAATTGACTCAATTGCACTTCAAAATTGCCCAAAATCAAACATAAACACCTCTGACACTCAGCAACCAAAGATCAAACTAAAAATGTGAATCCATAACTAAAACTTGAAATTATCCTAAGGTTTAATTGCTGGAAAAATATTTGAGACTTTTCTATTGCATTTTTTGTATGTTTTTGGATTTTGGAGAAGATTAAGAGTAAAAATAAAGGTCTAGACTACAGAAATTCAGATTTAAACTTCTTTTTTGGTTTTTTCAGATTCAAATTTGAATCTCAGTTACTAAGAAGAGGATTTTTGGGAAAATTGTAAGTTGGAAGGTTTTTGAATATTTCAGGGGTTCCAAAATGTTTTTTGAATTTTTCCAGAGGGTCTAAAACCTGTTAGTGAAGGCATTGGGGTTGCCTTTTATACGCCATAATAGGGCAGAAAGTTCTGGAAGCTTTAACACAATTTTTTCCTCTTTTATTTTTCAGAAAATGACTATTAGGCCCTAACTTTGTGACTTGTTATCCGAGTAATATTTTAAACTTCCTGAAATGTATACTTAAGTCCTATTTTGGAATGTCCTAAAAGGTTCAATTATATTCCTATTCCCTTTAAATCTCTAAACTACCCTTGCCTGATTTCTAAAATTACCAAT
The DNA here is from genome assembly GCA_026770625.1 of Nicotiana glauca. NCBI lineage: Eukaryota > Viridiplantae > Streptophyta > Magnoliopsida > Solanales > Solanaceae > Nicotiana > Nicotiana glauca. Next base: position 12,829 of record MU754152.1, read on the forward strand.
TCTAGTAAATCTACCCTTTTACATGCCCAAATTACCCTTGACTACTCCCTGAAATTATTGACCAAACCAAACCCTTTACCTTAGTTAAGAATTAACTATAGTTAACTAAAGAATGGTTTATTCAGCTATATCCAACCAAGTTCAAAACTATGGAATTGCATTATCAAAATTAAATAAAACTACAAATTAATCCTAGCTCATTCTTCCTCAATCAAACAAAATTGACAATCAAAAGGTTAAACAGACTCATCTCTAAACTAACAGAAACCATTACCAAATAGAACAAATACGGATATAAATCCTGATCTTAGCAGAATCTAGCCAATAATCAAAATTAAACTAACTCAAACAAACGATCAAAAAGGAAAATCAAGCACCAAACAGAAAACCAAAATCAGAACCGAAAATAAACAAAATTAAATGAAATTTAAACTAACAAATAGCAAATACGAGAACACAAAGCAAAAGGAAAAGACGATTAGGCAAAGAAAAGGATACAAACTCACTGGACGGACCCTTGACCAGACTGACCTCGAGCCTTTGGAATTTTGGACCACAACTTCCCTTAATCATGTGTTTTCATAAGAAAACACATTATTAAGGGTTATTATAGCCCAGAATCAGAGAAACCTCAACTTTAGACTTTTAGGGTTTTTCGACCCAAATTTGATGAAATTCGACGTGTTCTGATAACATTCGAAGGAAGAATGTTGCATATTTGGGCTAAGGGGGTTAAGGAGACTCAGTGGTGTAAGTTTGGTCGGATTTGGACGAGTTTGCGTTTTGGCTAAATTTTTGATCTAAAATTCGAGAAAATCGGCGGGGAGTTGAGGGAAATGGTTTTGAGGGTTGGAAAGAGGAAAAGGAGAGGATTCATGGTTGAAAATTTGGGGTCGTTTGGAGCTCCGCCGCCGGCGGAGGCGATTTTCGGCCGGCGGCGGACGGTGGCGTTACGGTGGGGACACGGTGGTCATACATCAGCGGTACAAGGAAGGAGGAGGTACGAGGAGGGTAATGTTTGTCTGATTTTGTGTGAAATGTTTTGGACATATTATTTTAGAATGATGGAAATGGTATGAGCCGTCGGATTTGATGAATAGATGGCTTGGATCATTTTGATATTAGAGGACCTGAAACGACGTAGTATCACCCCTACACTACATCGTTTCGATGGTCTGAAGACTGGGGCATTTGGACCTGGTAAAGAGGGCGGGTTTGGGCTGTTTTAGCCGGGCTTGGAGTATTTTGGGTTGCTTTTGTTTTGGGCTAATAACATTGCCTGAAAATTGGCCAAAATTTGGTCTCTAATAAAGACCACTCTCTTTTAATTTGTTTTCTTTTATCTTTTTATCTATTTTGCATTTTGTATATATTTTTTTATTATTTTTATAATTTTTTAAAAATTAAAATAAAGTCCTAATATATTTCTAAGCTAAACTAATTAATTCCTAAAATTAATTAAAAACCATTTCATGATGAATTCACAATTAAAACAATTAAAATGCAAAAAGTGAACTATTTTGTTATATTCGTCCTATTTTGTTTTCAAAACAAATTAATACTAATTAATACTATATGTGAAATTAAATCCCTAAATGCAAATTCATATTTTTGTATTTTCTTATGAATTATCATGCACAAATAAAAATGCAACAATCAACACAAAATTCAACAAAATTCATAAAAATTGTAAAATAATAAAGAAATCATTTTATTTGGAATTTTTGGGAATAATTTGCTTAGGGCAAAAATCACGTGCTCACAGCTGCCCCTCTTTGCCCGAAAACTCGTGCAAAGATAAGTGAGCAGAAACGAGCGATTTTTGCCCGTTCGCATATTCTGTGTGAAGTATCTTTGAAAAGTTTGACCGCATCCTGCTTCAGAGGTTGCCTACATATCCTGGGCTAAACAGGAATCAGGTCAGTGTAGTTCGGGAAGGTCTGGTAGCTGGGACTACAAGGAGCTATGATTTCACTGTTGTTGCTGTTGCTGTTGTTGTTGTTGCTGCTACTGCTTGCTGACCTCCTTATTACACTAAAAGGAAAATCAAAGCTAAGCTAGCTATGCCTATCAACTATGAGTTACAAGATTCCTATCTATAATTCTCTTGAGACTTGATCTTGAGTCTTAGTTGATGTTGTTGTGGACTTCGATCTGAATCTTGATGCTCGCAAGTTGTAGGTGTTTACTTCTTCATGCAGCATTGGGTCAAAACAGGATCAGTGGAGCTTATCACTTCAATCAGGTTTTGTGCAATCCGCACCCTTACTTGATTCACGTTTGAATTTATTTCTTTTGTTCTTTTCTTCTTTTCTTGACTTTGAATTAAGATTTATTCCATTGGTCATATCACACCTTGTGTCTTGAGATCAACCTGCTTAAGGTACCAAAACAAATAAACGAACGAAATTTCGTGAGTTAGTTGTGACACATATCTAAGCAATTAAATCAGGATTGTGTATCTATGTGAACGAATCCAGGTTATGCTAGAAGATGACCGGGTTATGCCGGACAAGAAAAAGGGTCTCGGGTTATGCCGGGACTTTAGAAAGAAAAAGCTCCTAGGGTTATGCCAGGGAAGTCCTCGGGTTATGCCGGGGTTTGGAAAGAAAAAGCTCCTAGGGTTATGCCAGGGAGGTCCACGGGTTATGCCGGGATAAAAGAAAATGGTCCTTGGGTTATGCCAGGGAGATCCTCGGATTATGCTGGGATTTAGAAATAAAAGGCTCCTTGGGTTATGCCAGGGAGATCCTCGGGTTATGCCGGGATTTGGAAAGAAAAAGCTCATAGGGTTATGCCAGGGAGGTCCACGAGTTATACCGGGATTTGGAAAGAAAAAGCTCCTATGGTTATGCCAGGGAGGTCCACGGGTTATGCCGGGATAAAAGAAAATGGTCCTTGGGTTATGCCAGGGAGATCCTCGGGTTATGCCGGGATTTAGAAAGAAAAGGCTCCTTGGGTTATGCCAGGGAGATCCTCCGGGTTATGCCACGATTTGGAAAGAAAACGCTCCTAGAGTTATGCCAAGGAGGTCCACGGGTTATGCCGGGATAAAAGAAAATTGGTCCTTGGTTTATGCCAGGGAGATCCTCGGGTTATGCCGGGATTTAGAAAAATGGACCTTGGGTTATGCCAAGGAGGTCCTCGGGTTATGCCGGGATGGTTAAGGCATGGGGTCCTATGCTACCATGATTTGTTTTTCTTTTGGGGTTTTCATTTTCATTTCTTTCTTCTTCTTCTTTTTCTCTTGTTTTATATATTTTCCCATTTTATTTAGCAAAAGCATGAAAGAATTCGGGGGAGAACTTCCTTTCGATCGGTTCCTTGCTACAAAGCTGTTTCAGTACTTGCGCATTTCATTTCTTTTGGATTGCACCTACATTCTTGCATGGTTGCTTTGATTGCACCTGTTTTCAACAAAAAACAGTTTGTTAGTTTGAAACGATGGTTGGTTTTGTGGCCTTGATCATCCTAATCGCTTGATCCCGGCCTCATTTCTCTTGAAAAGTTTGCTGCTTGTTGGCCTCGAGGGTGAATCTCCTTTCAAACTGATTGGGTTCAACTCTCAGGGTTTCATTATGACTCACCCATGTGGGCTCTGTCCTTTTCACTTATTCTGCCTTCAAGACCTTTGTCTTTGACTTTTTTTTTCTTGTCAAATGTCTTTGCTTTGAGAACGTCAAACACTATGGTCAGTCGGGATTGGCCTGACGCACTCGCTGAGGCTGGAAATTTTCTCCGGCTTTTTCCAAGCAAAACCTGATAGAAACAATCCTGCCGCCTTTCTTTGTAGTAATTTTGGAATCATTGTTAAACCGAAAGGGATTCAAAGAAGAAGTATGCCAAAGGCAAGCAAATGAGTTTTAAGAGAAGCGTCCCTTTCGGGGGAAAAGAAGGACTTATCTGGGGTGTGCATGCTGACTTCAAATGAACATGACATGCTTCTTGGACTGGATGCCCGACCCACAAACTTTCCAGCTTCTCATGAACCCATTGATACGCATTTCATAAACCAGGGAATCCTGCCAGAACTCTTTTAGTGATGAGATGTCTTCTTTTCGGCCGACAGCGCCCTTTGTGGGTTTTCGCCAATCGACCTCTCTCATTTCTCTTCTCACCATCGCCCGATAGTGCTCTTTGTGAGTTTTCACTAAGCGGACTCTCTCATTTTCATTTTCTCTACTCATCATCGCCTTATGGTGCCCGAAGGTTTTCACTGATAAGACTCTCTCATTTTATTTCTCTCAATTTCAGTTGTATCAGATTCCAACAATGATGTTTTTACTCCCCTGCTTTTGCCAATTGATCGGAAGGGCTTGGACAAGGTCTTTGGGGTAAAAGGATTTTGGGTGGAACTACAACCTTGGAACCATTTCGGCGGATTCAGGATCGAACCATAATATCATCTGCCCCAGTTTCAATTTTTGGGGTAATTGGGATTTTTGTTTTGGTGTGACTGAACCTCAGGGAGAGGCTGCCTACATACCATTTCGCCATCAAGTCAAAACGTAGTTCACGCAGATAAATTTGTTTTTGTTGTTTTTTGTTTTGTTTTTCTTTTCTTTTTCTTTTTCTATTTATTTTCTTCTTTTTTTCGTACTTCCGGGTTCCAAAGAGGGTAATCAAAGAAACAGAACCAGCTCAAAATCGAAGAAACGGAACCAGCTCAAAGGGTTTACGAAGGATTGATAGTGTTTGGGGTAGCAGAAAGGAAAGCCTTCGTTATCTCAATTACACCAAAGCCATCACCCCAGGAAGTCTAGACATAGTACCTTTTTACTGCATCCGCATTGACTTCTGTTTCAGGATTGTTTCCTTCAATGTCTCCTAGATACACTGCTCCTTTTGGCAAAATCTTTCGGATTATGTATGGACCTTTCCAATTGGGAGCAAACTTTCCTTTTGCTTCTTGGTGATGAGGGAGAATGCATCTGAGCACAAGCTGTCCCACTTCGAAGTTCCTGGGACGTACTTTCTTGTTATATGCGCGAGCCATTCTTTGTTGGTACAACTGCCCGTGGCACACTGCGGTCATCCATTTTTCATCAATTAGTGACAACTGCTCTAGCCGGGTTTTAACCCATTCACTGTCCTCGATTTCTGCTTCAACGATTATACGAAGTGAAGGGATTTCTACTTCTGCAGGTATGACTGCTTCGGTTCCATAAACCAACAAGTATGGGGTGGCTCCGATTGATGTACGCACTGTGGTGCGATACCCGAGTAATGCAAAAGGCAGCTTTTCATGCCATTGCCTGGAGTTTTGAATCATCTTTCTCAAAATCTTCTTAATGTTTTTATTTGCTGCTTCGACGGCACCATTAGCTTTTGGCCGATAAGGGGTAGAGTTTCTGTGCGTTATCTTGAATTGTTCACATACCTCTCCTATCAAACGACTATTCAAGTTTGCCGCATTGTCGGTAATGATAGTTGCAGGAATACCAAAGCGACAAATGAGATTGGAATGTACAAAATCTACCACAGCTTTCTTGGTGACCGACTTGAGAGTGATGGCCTCAACCCATTTTGTGAAGTAATCAATTGCAACCAATATGAATCTATGCCCATTTGAAGCTTTCGGCTCGATTGGCCCAATGACGTCTATACCCCAGGCAACAAACGGCCAAGGTGCTGACATCGGATGAAGCTCCGTTGGAGGTGCATGAATCGAATCACCGTGCACCTGGCATTGATGACATTTTCGAACGAAGCTGAAGCAATCCTTCTCCATGGTTATCCAATAATATCCTGCTCGCAAGATTTTCTTTGCCAAAACATATCCGTTCATATGGGGTCTGCACACCCCTGCGTGCATCTCATGCATAATTCTTCTAGCTTCTTCGGTATCAACGCATCTTAACAAGTTGAGGTCCGGAGTCCTTTTATACAAAACATCACCGCTTAAAAAGAAACCACTTGCATGTCATCTAATGGTTCTTTTCTGGTCCCCAGTGGCTTGCTCGGGGTACTCTTGTGTTTTCAGAAATCTTTTGATATCATGATACCAAGGCTGAATGCTGGGGTCCACCTCAACCACATTACAATAACCATGCCTTTCTTTAATTTGAATTTCCAGGGGATCAATATGAGCATTGCCTGGGTAAGGCAGCATTGAAGCTAAAGTGGCGAGTGCGTCAGCTAGTTCATTGTGGCATCGAGGAATGTACCTGAACTCTATTGACTTGAAGCGTTTAGTGAGATCTTCCACGTGTTGCCGGTACGGGATGAGCTTAATGTCTCGAGTCTCCCACTCCCCTTGTGCTTGCCGGATAATCAAATCGGAGTCCCCCATGATCAATAAGTCTTCCACTTCCTGGTCAATTGCCATATTCATGCCCATGATGCAGGCTTCATATTCAGCTGTGTTATTTGTGCAGAAGAATCGGAGTCTAGCTTTAGTTGGATAGTGCTGACCATTAGGTGATATCAAGATTGCTCCAATGCCTACACCTCTTGCGTTTACCGCTCCGTCAAAGAACATTTTCCAAGCACGAGTGTCTTCAGAGATAGGTTCTACTGAATTAACTTCTTCATCTGGGAAGTATGTGCTCAATGGTTGGTACTCCTCATCAACCGGGTTTTCTGCTAAATGATCTGCTAATGCCTGGGCTTTCATTGCCGTGCGAGTAACATAGACTATATCGAATTCAGTGAGCAGGATTTGCCATTTTGCCAGTCTCCCAGTGGGCATCGGTTTCTGGAATATGTACTTCAAAGGATCCAACCTGGTTATGAGGTAGGTAGTGTGGGCTTGCAGATAGTGTCTCAACTTCTGAGCGACCCACGTCAGAGCACAGCATGTTCTTTCCAACAAAGTATACTTGGCCTCGTAGCTAGTGAACTTCTTACTCAGATAGTAAATTGCCTGCTCTTTCTTGCCGGTTATATCGTGTTGCCCCAGAACGCAACCAAAAGAATTTTCCAACACCGTCAGATACAAGAAAAGAGGTCGCCCTGGCTCAGGTGGGACCAACACCGGAGGATTTGACAGATATTCCTTGATCTTGTCGAAGGCCTCTTGACATTCGGATGTCCATTTGATTGCTGCATCTTTATTTAACAGTTTGAATATGGGCTCACACGTGGTAGTCAGTTGAGCAATGAACCGACTAATATAGTTTAACCTGCCCAATAAACTCATCACGTCCTTCTTAGTTTTCGGAGGGGGTAGATCTCGAATAGCTTTTATCTTTGTTAGATCTAGATCGATCCCTCTTCTACTGACTATGAAACCTAAAAGCTTGCCTGATGGGACTCCGAAGGCACATTTGGCCGAATTCAGCTTTAAATCATACTTGCGCAGCCGCTCAAAGAACTTTCTCAAATCTCGAACATGGTCATTCTGAGTTCGGGACTTGATGATTATGTCATCCACATACACCTCTATCTCTTGGTGCATCATGTTATGAAAAATGGTGGTCATGGCTCTCATATAGATTGCCCCAGCATTCTTCAGCCCAAATGGCATGACCCCATAGCAGTAAGTGCCCTAGGGTGTAGTGAAAGCTGTCTTCTCAGCATCTTCTTCATCCATCAACACCTGGTGATATCCTGCGTAACAATCTACGAAGGACTGTATTTCATGTTTGGCGNCAACTGCCCGTGGCACACTGCAGTCATCCGTTTTTCATCAATTAGTGACAACTGCTCTAGCCGAGTTTTAACCCATTCACTGTCCTCGATTTCTGCTTCAACGATTATACGAAGCGAGGGGATCTCTACTTCTATAGGTATGACTGCTTCGGTTCCATAAACCAACAAGTATGTGGTGCGATATCCGAGTAACGCAAAAGGCATATTTTCATGCCATTGCCTGGAGTTTTGAATCATCTTTCTCAAAATCTTCTTGATGTTTTTATTTGTTGCTTCGACGGCACCATTAGCTTTTGGCCGATAAGGGGTAGAGTTTCTGTGCGTTATCTTGAATTGTTCACATACCTCTCCCATCAAACGACTATTCAAGTTTGCCGCACTGTCGGTAATGATAGTTGCAGGAATACCAAAGCGACAAATGAGATTGGAATGTACAAAATCTACCACAACTTTCTTGGTGACCGCCTTGAGAGTGATAGCCTCAACCCATTTTGTAAAGTAGTCGATTGCAACCAATATGAAGCTATGCCCATTTGAAGCTTTTGGCTCGATTGGCCCAATGATGTCTATACCCCAAGCAACAAATGGCCAAGGTGCTGACATCGGATGAAGCTCCATTGGAGGTGCATGAATCGAATCACCATGCACCTGGCATTGATGACATTTTCGAACGAAGCTTAAGCAATCCTTCTCCATGGTTATCCAATAATATCCTACTCGCAAGATTTTCTTTGCCAAAACATATTCGTTCATATGGGGTCCGCACACCCCTGCGTGCACCTCATGCATAATTCTTTCGGCTTCTTCAGCATCAACGCATCTTAGCAAGTTGAGGTCCGGAGTCCTTTTATACAAAACATCACCGCTTAAAAAGAAACCACTTGCATGTCGTCTAATGGTTCTCTTTTGATCCCCAGTGGCTTGCTCGAGGGTACTCTTGTGTTTTCAAAAATCTTTTGATAACATGATACCAAGGCTAAAGGCTGGGTTTCACCTCAACCGCATTACAATAACCGTGCCTTTCTTTGATTTGAATTTCCAGGGGATCAATATGAGCATTGCCTGGGTAAGGCAGCATTGAAGCTAAAGTGGCGAGTGCGTCAGCTAGTTCATTATGGCATCGAGGAATGTACCTGAACTCTATTGACTTAAAGCGTTTAGTGAGATCTTCCACGTGTTGTCGGTACTGGATGAGCTTAATTTCTCGAGTCTCCCACTCCTCTTGTGCTTGTCGGATAATCAAATCGGAGTCCTCCATAATCAGTAAGTCTTCCACTTCCTGGTCGATTGCCATATTCATGCCCATGATGTAGGCTTCATATTCAGCTGTGTTATTTCTGCATAAGAATCAGAGTCTAGCTGTAGCTGGATAGTACTGACCATTAGGTGATATCAAGATTTCTCCAATGCCTACACCTCTTGCGTTTACCACTCCGTCAAAGAACATTTTCCAAGTACGAGTGTTTTCAGAGATAGGTTCTACTGAATTAACTTCTTCATCTGGGAAGTACGTATTCAATGGTTGGTACTCCTCATCAACCGGGTTTTCTGCTAAATGATCTGCTAATGCCTGGGATTTCATTATCGTGGGAGTAACATAGATTATATCGAATTTAGTGAGCAGGATTTGCCATTTTGCCAGTCTCCCAGTGGGCATCGGTTTCTGGAATATGTATTTCAAAGGATCCAACCTGGTTATGAGGTAGGTAGTGTGGGCTTGCAAATAGTGTCTCAACTTCTAAGCAACCCACGTCATAGCAAAACATGTTCTTTCCAACAAAGTATACTTGCCCTCGTAGCTAGTGAACTTCTTACTCAGATAGTAAATTGCCTGCTCTTTCTTGCCGGTTATATCGTGTTGCCCCAAAACGCAACCAAAAGAATTTTCCAACACCGTCAGATACAAGAAAAGAGGTCGCCCTGGCTCAGGTGGGACCAACACCGGCGGATTTGACAGATATTCCTTGATCTTGTCGAAGGCCTCTTGACATTCGGATGTCCATTTGATTGCTGCATCTTTATTTAACAGTTTGAATATGGGCTCACACGTGGTAGTCAGTTGAGCAATGAACCGACTAATATAGTTTAACCTGCCCAATAAACTCATCACGTCCTTCTTAGTTTTCAGAGGGGGTAGATCTCGAATAGCTTTTATCTTTGTTAGATCTAGATCGATCCCTCTTCTACTGACTATGAAACCTAAAAGCTTGCCTGATGGGACTCCGAAGGCACATTTGGCCGAATTCAGCTTTAAATCATACTTGCGCAGCCGCTCAAAGAACTTTCTCAAATCTCGAACATGGTCATTCTGAGTTCGGGACTTGATGATTATGTCATCCACATACACCTCTATCTCTTGGTGCATCATGTTATGAAAAATGGTGGTCATGGCTCTCATATAGATTGCCCCAGCATTCTTCAGCCCAAATGGCATGACCCCATAGCAGTAAGTGCCCTAGGGTGTAGTGAAAGCTGTCTTCTCAGCATCTTCTTCATCCATCAACACCTGGTGATATCCTGCGTAACAATCTACGAAGGACTGTATTTCATGTTTGGCGCAGTTATCAACAACGATGTGGATGTTGGGCAGCGGAAAATTATCTTTGGGACTCGCCCTATTCAAATCTCTGTAGTCCACACACACCCGGGTCTTCCCATCTTTCTTTGACACAGGAACCACATTGGCTAACCATGTAGTATATCAGACCACCCGGATTACCCCTGCTTTCAACTGTTTTGTGATTGCTTCTTTGATCTTATCACTGATACCGGTTTTAAACTTTCTTTGCTTTTGTTGCATTGGAGGACAATCGGGGTAAATTGGCAGTTTGTGCACCACTAGATCTATAGATCTATACTCAGTCCTGGCATATCATCATACGACCAAGCGAATACATATTTAAACTCAACAAAGAGTTGGATTATTGTATCTTGAATTTTCTCATCTGTGTGAATGCTTATTTTGGTTTCCCTTATTTCTTCGGCAGTTCCCAAATTAACCGGTTCAGTGTCATTCAGATTTGGCTTAGGTTTGTTCTCAAATTGTTCCAATTCTCGGTTTATTTCCCTAAAAGCCTCATCTTTATCATATTTCGGTTCTTGATTCATTATTTCACAGTTAGACAGCTTGTTTGAGTCGAGGCATGAAATCCGAAGCATGTCATGTTATTTAAAGTCGTATTATTATAACTAAAAAGAAAAGATAAAAGGGAAAATAACAAAATTAGAGAGACTAAAGAGAAAATGGACGATGAAATATTGATTTCATTTCTTGGAATTTTAGGAAGATAACAGGGTTTACATTCATGAATTCAAAAGATAAGAAACTAAAAGAAGCATCTGAGTTACACCCTGAAATAACCTGAGATGCAGTAAAGGTGACAAGGTTAGTCTACCGGGACTCCCGCCTGATCGGAAAAGGCGTAGCTTTCCAATTTTGGAGTTTGGCATCTGGTCCCATGTAGAGCACCTCAGCGGTGCTAGTCCCTTCCCCTGGCTGGACCATGTTGATTTCATAAAGCATTTGCCTCATAGCTCCACAGATATCTTCTATTTCATCAGCCGTGAACACCTCATCATCCTCTTCTATGCCATACTTGGGCTTGACAAAGGTCTCATAGAGATGTGGCAATGGTTGTGGCAAAATCCATCCATCTTTCTTTCTTTCATTGGCCCATTTCTCATCATCCAGGGTAGGGTGGAAGCCTATCCCGAAATACCTTTTTGCTGCAGGTAGTGTTACTGGTTCAACTATTCCTTGCAAAGCTTTTCCCAACCCTTTTCCTGGCTTGAAACCATGTCTAATCATTTCTTTGGCTACCATGATCGAAGCATTGGATAAAAAAGGCTGGGGGCATGGATGTCCTTCCTCATACTGATCAGCTACCATGATTTCGAAGGCTTGATAGACAATATGCTCACTTCATTCCCTCGCTTCCAAGCATGGGATAGATGGTCACGATATATGGACTGCTCACCTTCCCCATGGACCACGATCTCTTGATCTTCATGCTCAAATTTCACTATCTGGTGGAGGGTTGAGGGCACAGCTCCTGCGGCATGGATCCAAGGCCTTCCCAGAAGAAGATTGTAAGATGTATCCATGTCCAGCACTTGGAAGGTCACCTCAAAATCCACCGGGCCTATGGTCAGTATCAAATCAATTTCACCAATGGTATCTCTTTTAACCCCATCGAAGGCTCTCACGCAAACATTATTTGGACGAATCCTTACCATCCCTATTTCCATTCCTTGCAAAGTGGAGAGTGGGCAGATGTCGACCCCTGAGCCTCTGTCCACCATAACCCGCTTAACGTAATAACCTTCACATTTGACTATCAGGTGCAAGGCTTTATTGTGGGCAGCTCCTTCTGGAGGTAAATCACTTTTACTGAAGAATAGTTGGTTGATAGCGAAGAATCTTTCTGCCATCCTTTCAAGTTGTTCAACCGAAGTCTCGGAAGGCACATATGCTTCGTTCAGAGTTTTTATTAGGATCTTCTGATGTTCCGCAGATTTGGTCACTAGTGACAGCAATGACACTTGCTCAGGACACTTCCTCAATTGGTCTACTATTTCATAGTCTCGATTTTCATCTTTTAAAAGAACGTCTCTGCTTCTTCAGCGCTTACTGGCTTCTCAAATGGAAAACGCTTTCGTGTGGCGCTGTTTATCTCTTGTATATTTGAATATTTTCAACAGGGACTGTTTCTGGCAATTCTCCTGAAATTTCCTTGCCTTTGTATGTGACCACTGTTTGTTGGTAGTTCCACGGCACTGTAGAGGGGTCAGTCATGGACTTTTGTGGTGTGCATCCAATAACCACTGGCTCACTCAGCCGAGGTGGTTTGATTGTCCCCCGCGCCACATAGGCCCCTTTCGGCACATACATCTGTGTACCCTTCTTCACTTCACACTTCCTCGGAGTGCTCACAACTAGTGGTTTCTCTTGATGACCTCATGGCATATAAAGAATCCCGTGTTTAGGAGGCACCGGCTTTGATTTTGTCTCAGTTCTCTCTTCAGGCTCAATGTTGACAGCTTTATCCTTCTTTTCTTCCTTTCCCTGCTTTAGAGCTATCTTCGGTTTCTTTTTGGCATTGGCAATAGCAATTATGGCTTTCAGAGCAGGGTTAAAGTCTCGGTCTTCACAAATCATACCAATTACCGGCCTGTTGTTGTGAGCGGGCAATGGGTTATTGGTAATGTTTGGGACTTCTTCATCCCTCAACACTATTTTCCCTTGTTCGATTAAATCTTCCACAGCCTTTTTCAATGTCCAGCAGTCATTTGTATGATGGCCCTCAGCCCCTGAATGGTATGCACACCTGACACCCCGCTTATATGATGGTGATTCTGGATTTTGCCCGTTCGGGGGTATGGGTTGCAGCAAATTCATCTGGACAAGTTAGGGAACAAGGTGGAGTAGGGTTCACCGATTGGTGTAAAAGTTTGTCGTCTAGGCGATTCCCGAGGGCGGAAGTTATATTGTGGTGGTCGGGGGTTATATTGGTTTTGGTAAGGTGGCTGGTTTCTTTGGAATGAAGGTGGGTTTCGATTAGCTTGTGGTTGCGGGCGGCCGAAAGGTTGAGCATTCATTACCGCATATGGTGGAGGAGCATAAGTCACATTTGTGGGAGGGTAATAGTGCTAAGGGGCTCTTTCTGAGAACATGGGTCTAGGAGCCCGGTATCTTCTTTCGCCCGATGCCGCCATCACTGTTTCTTCTTTCTTCTTGCCCTTAGTCATTCCTCCAGACCCGCCTTGGATGGCTTGGGAGGTTGCCCTTATGGCTGACTGGCTCAAAATTCTGCCCGTTTTTAGCCCGTTCTCTACCATTTCTCTGATTTTTATTGCCTCTGCAAAAGGCTTACCCATAGCGGACATCATGTTTTGAAAATAATCTGCCTCCTGAGCCTGTAGGAAGACAGTGACCATCTCAACCTCATCCATTGGAGGTTTCACTCTTGACGCCTGTTCACGCCATTTGATTGCATATTCGCGGAAACTCTCTGAGGGCTTTTTCTTTAGGTTTGCCAAGGAGTTCCTGTCTGGCGCAATGTCTATATTGTACTGAAATTGTCGGACAAAATCTCGGGCAAGGTCATCCCAGATATGCCATCGAGATATGTCCTGATCCATGTACCATTCTGATGCTATACCCACCAAGCTTTCTCCAAAGTAAGCCATTAATAACTCTTCTTTTCCACCAGCTCCGCGCAATTGATTACAATACTTTTTGAGGTGAGCAATGGGATCGCCATGTCCATCATACTTTTCGAACTTTGGCGTCTTGAATCCCATAGGCAGGTGCACGTGAGGGAACATGCACAAATCATTGTAAGAAACACTCTTCTGCCCGCTTAAACCTTGCATATTTTTTAGACTTTGCTCTAAACTCCTCATTCTTTTTGTCATTTCATCCTGCTCTGGGGCTTTAGGGGTTTTGTCCTGCCCCGGTGTGATCTCATATGGTGGCCGAGAGTAGGCATATTGAGGATAGTGAGGAGGGTCGGCCTGAAAAACTGGATTCTGAAATGTGAAGACCGAAGGGTCAAAAGCATGTTTTGGTATTGATGGTTGGGTAGTTGCAGAAGATGGTGGAGCTGTAAAGATGTTGGGAGCAATTCCAGATGGGAACACCTGGGGGTGATCCTCAGAGGGTGTTCCGAAAAAGTTAGCAGTCATGGTAGGTTGCCCCAGAGGAATATTTGGGCGGCTGATGGGGACAGTAGTAACCCCTCCAGATCTTGGGAACAACTCCGGGAATCCGGGATATTGCTTGGGGGTTCCTTCCCGTTGTTCCAAGCATCCCATATTTCCATCAAGCGTAAGCGCAGGATCCGATTTTCTTCAACTGTATAGGATTCAGAGGCCGGGATCCCAGAGATTGGGCTATCTTCGGGTATGGGGACTGCAGGCAAGGTCATTTCCGACGACATCTCTATTTTTCCTTTGGATCTGGTGAAGTATCGATACGAGGCCAGTTTACCACAAACCAACCACAGTTTTCTAAAATACTCAGCTGGAATTGACAGCAGCAAATGGTTAGTATGAAACAAGTAATAGATAGGTAACTTCACAATGTAGTGTGATGCACCTATACAGTTAAATGGATATCTACATGTTTGCTTCGGTTGCATGCGTTATCCCGGATTTTCTTCTTATTCCTTTCCTCTTTTCTTCTCTTTTTGTTTTGTTTTCTTTCATTTTTCTTTCATGCTTCTTTATTCTCATTTTCTGCTTTTTCTTTTCTGTGGCCAGGGTTTTTCTCTCAATGCCTTATTTTCTTCTTTTGTGTTTCTTTTTTTCTCTTATTATTTTTTTTTTCTTTCCTTTTATTTCCCTTGCGTTTCTCTTTTTTCTTTTTCTTAGGATTACGGTCAAATCTTATGTAGATTGCCTACGTATCACGGCCCCGCATAAATTAGACCAAGCGTAGTTCTTACAAATAAATGCAAAAATAAGAAAATAATTTTTTGGGAATTTTCAATTTTTCATTAATAACAATTGCGTTTACAAAAGCTACATAGACTATTTGTTTTTCTTTTCTTGCAAAAGGAAATTACAAAAATAGACTCAAAAGCAAAAATACAGACTCGATTAACTAAGAATACATCAATGCTTCAAATCCTGGGGCCCGCGGAGCATCGTTCGGCATTGCCGCGGGCCTGCGTGCGAGACCCCTTTGTAACTGATCTAAATCATTCATGACTTGGCGAACAAATATCATCACTGAGGCAAAGGACGCAGTACGACCCATTCGCTCGCCAGCCTGACATTTCATGACAATATAATGGGCAATGTCTCTGCTCCTTTCTCTGATTCTGCCCTTTTCTTGGAGGAGTCGGCATATTTGTTGTGTTCGAGCTTCTAGCACCTGCGTGTCCTGGAAGTGCAAATCTTGTAGTAGTTTAATTTCCTTTTCCATCTCTGTAATTAACATATGGCACTGGTTCATCTCGACTCGGAATTCTTTATCCCGCTGGGCTCTCTTTTCTTCCATACTATTCATTTTTCCCTTCATCTTGGCGATGGTCCCCTCGAAGTTTCTTCTCATTTGCTGCACAAACTGGGCTCTTTCCTCAGTTTTTTTGGCCTCCTGCGCCCGTAGTCTTGCCATATTTCCCTCGGATTTTTCTAGTTCTTCTTGGCAGTCCGAAATTTGTTTCCTTAACCCTTTGATTAACCTCTTATCAGATAGACTTCTTTCTTGATTCCGGGCATCTATTTTCATTTGTTTAATTTGGGCTTTGAGCGCTTCGTTCTCCTGAGCTAATTTCTTTTTATCGCCTTCGTCGGCTGCAGCCTGTACACTTTTGTTGAATTGGAGGTCCCGGACCTGTTGCTCTAACCGTCCTATTTTAGCTCGGTACTCCTTCTCCTTTGCTTGCCAATCCCATTGAATTTGGACCCCATCCGTAAACTGCTGCATGTGCGGTCTTTTAGTGGGTATTTTCGGGATTTGAAATCTTTTTCCAAACCATGTCAGGTAGTTGGGATCTACATTGCCTCTAGCTTGGTCTTGTATTATGGTTTTTGGCTCAAGGAACCGGTACTCATTCCATATTTTTCGGATTCTACCTTCAGGAAATGCAGCCTTCGGGCCCAATTCAATAACTTGCTCACTCAGGTCTTCATCATTATGCACTGTTTGGAATCTTCCAAATTGTCATAAAAACCCGGTAAGGAGCATAAGGCTGTATGCTTCGGATACCCATCAAAAGAATATAGGGGACCTCTGCTGACGTATATATAGCTTCAGCAGCGGGAAGCCAACCATAAGCCCATTCGACTTTATCTGTGGTCAAGGATCTTAAGCATGATGACCAGGCCTCAGTACTTTCAGGGAACTCAATACCTATCACCAGGGTTCCAAATTCTGCAATACAACTCAACCCGATTAAATCGTAGTTCATATAGCCTGTGCGGTGACAGAGATTTTCTTGCATCCATAACTGTAAGAGCAAATTGCAACCTTGAAAGAATTTCTCGCCTTCGCGACATTTGGTCAGAGCTCGGTACATTTTTGCTACAATCAGAGGCACCACTGTGCTAGTAGGTTTTTTCATGGCAACATCTAGCATCCCTACCAGGCCGAGGTCTATGTGACCATCTTTTCTCGGACAAACACCACTCCCAAAAAGGCCACCATAAAGGCTAATCCCCGTCGAGCATCTCATTTGTCTTTATTTCCGGCATGTGTCAAGCCGGTGTTGGGCTCCTCAAAACCTTTTGGGTTACCATACCGGTGATATAGGAAATGCAATGTACAGCACCCTTTTGCCAGATGCGAGTCTTGAATATCCCGTCTAATGTTCAGCAAATCCAAAAACCTATGAAGGGTTATCGGTCGTGGTGCTAGTGGGTATCTGCCTCGAAGGTTCCCGTTGAGGCCCGCATATCCTGCAATCTCCTCTAATGTAGGTGTGAGTTCAAAGTCTGAAAACCAGAATACGTTACGGGTCGGATCCCAAAATGGTATTAGTGCCTCAATGATATCTTTCCTCGGTTTGATGTTCAATAGATCAACTAGACCGCCCAAAATTTTAACCACGGTGTCTCTGCTTCCTTTTCCTAGATTATGCCACCACATGTGAAGTTTCAATTTTCAAGGGGATCTCACTCAGGACTGAGAAGGTCTCGATGTTACTTGAAGTCATCCTGCACGTTTATTTAAAAAAGGGAATTTTAATGACTTATTTTTACAAACTAGCTATTTTTGAAAAATTCTTTATTTAATCAAAACAAGGATTTGGTTTTGCGAATACGGCCTTTCAGCACTTCTGAGGGGAAGATTTTAAGGTTGTGCCCGCAAACCATTTAAAAATGACTCAGGGTGGCTGTTCTTGCAAAAATAGCCTTCCGGTGCCCTTTTGGGGACATTCGGCTTATTTTAACAAAAATGGCATCACCCGACTTTATTTATGACAAAAATTAAAATTTTGACATTTTTTGGTTATTTTTTGCAAAAGGGTGGTTGGACCCGATGAGGGTTGCCTACGTATCTCACATCTGGTGAGAATCAAACCAGCGTAGTTCGGTCAGATTTGCCAAAAGCTATTTTTGAACAACACTTTTCGTTTTTTTTTTCTCAAATATTTTCTCTTTTTCTATTTTTTTTAAAAAATATTTGGCAGCAATTCGGTACTATTTGGGCATTGGTTTTTTTTTCAAATGGCCACCCTCACTTAGTCCTAACACTGCTTATTTGTTTTCAATTTTCTCTCATTATATACAAGCCGGTCAACATGCAAAGCCAAGCAAATAAATGCACAAGTAGCACGTAAGATGCATCAGGACGGTCAATTCATTTCAGGTCACCTGTCCTAGACGGACCCAACCCCTATGTTGAGTCCCCTAAGTCAAATGCACATGATGCAAACAAACGTTCCTACTAGGGATCCGGCATGAGGTTTTGTTCTTCTAGGTTTAAACCCTAGGTTTATTGTTCTAGACCTGGCTTACCCGAGCAGACAACTCGAGCCGAGGGGGAGGCAGCGTATCGGGGATACAGAAACTCCGTCGTCTTTGCAACTTATCCAACCTCGTTCTAAATTGGGAAAGACTCTAAACAGAAGAGAAGCTACATGAAGTGCACCCTTCTCCATGATGTAAAAGACTCAGAAAGAGGAAGGGATTCGCGACAGTTTATATATACAATTCAACAAATATCAAAGCGGTAAAATATTTAGCACATATAGCATGGAAGCATGTAGAAAAATCATATAAAGCCAAATATAATAATTATACTAAGCTCGAATTCTTTGAACCCTGAACCGAAATTCTGGGTTCGTATCCCCAGCAGAGTCGCCAGAGCTGTCACACCTCCTTTTTTACACACCTACCCCGAAGGATAAATGTATAAGGGAGTTTTTCCAGTTAAAGTGAAATTATTCGAAATGGGAATATTTATTTGTTTCAGAGTCGCCACTTGGGATAGGATTGGCTTTTGGTGTCCCAAGTCACCAGTTTAATCTAAATCCCAAATCGAGGAAAATTGTTGACTTCCCAATTGGAGTCTGCGAACCAGAAATTCTGTGTAAGGAATTTTGTTGACCCGAGGAAAGGTGTTAGGCACCCCCGGATCCCGTGGTTCTAGCACGGTCTCTTAAATCATTATAAATAGCTAAAATCTGATTTTTTTTCACATGCTTCAACCTATAGTGCAATTTTACAATTATTTACTGCTTTTAACTATTTTTACAAAAGTGAACGTCGTTTAAAAACGTGTTTTCGGATCACGTCACATGAAATGCACCCGGATCCTCGACACATTCCTATTCAATATTTTTGGATTTGGATTTGGGTTGCATGAAATGCACACCCGTATTTAGGAAGGTAAAAATTATTAAAAGCGCTTAAAGCGACTAACGTCTTTTTACTTTTGGGAAGGCCGTAAAATTTGTTAAACCGCCCGTCCCGTATTTCTAAATATTTTTAAATAATTAATGAGGGCCCCGCCATTTATGGGTTTTGTTTGGCGAGGCTCGTCTCATTTTATTTATTTAAAGGCCAACACTAAAGCAAACTAAGATTTTCTATTTTTATTATTTGTCTCTAAAAGGGTCTAGTTGATTGGCATTATGAAATTCGGGCTTCAAGTTCAAGTCCAGATTCAAACAAAAGGGAAAATCTCTTAATTTGAACCCGCTACCTAACTCGAAAGTCCAAATCTATAATTCATTATACTATGAATTAAGGCTGTAAGCCGAATCCAAAATAAAGAATCAAATGGGCCTGGTCAGGAAAAGTCGTTAGCCAGTTGGGCTTCAAAGCCAGCCCATAGAAAGGGAGTTGAATTACTTAGTATTTGGGCCTGTGATTGGCCCTCGTCGTTTTGGGCTTGTGACTAGCCCCAACAATTATTTGGACAGATATCCCTTGAGATCACAAACCCTAGGGCTATCTCACTATCCATTTCATGAACTGAATTCCCAACAAATACAAAGAAGCACAGATCTAACGGATCATACAATACGAATTTGAATAAAAAAAACAAGCTAATAAACGCGGGATAGTAGATGATCCATCTGATATTTGTACATTGAACAACTGACTCTGTAACACACCAACTTCAAGGTTCTATTGATATAATGAAATTAGATGACACATAAGACGTAACTACTAATTTTTTGAATGAAACCAATTAGACTACTGAATTAGAATGAATTATGATTTCCAGTTCAGTTCTGATCCTCGAATTAACATAATAATGATCTCTGAATCACATACTATGAATGATACTCGTATTAATTTCTTATAACACATTGATTACTCAGTTATAGATATAGATGCATGTTTACGGCCTCAATACTAGTTTCATATTCAAACAGTCCTCAATTAAAGAATAATCGAACTAAGACTAACACTAGATGATACTCATTAGCAAAAGTCTCAAACAATCAAAAATATGTCCATTTTAAATACAATCCAAAATATATCGAGATTCATGAAATTACAGAAAATCTTCTATGAAAATTGACAGAGAAAAATGCTATGCTGCAATTCAATTCATGTCCACAACTTGGAGATTACACGATGTGTACCTGGAATTGTAATGAAGAAGAAGATGGTCAGCTTCAGTGAAGAACTATCCAACACAGCAACAGCAATTAACACAGCAACAACCAGCGAATACAGGAATAATTTCAATCCAAAACCAACTTCGAACTAGTCAGTACCACACCATAAGTATGCAGCGACCAAATGACTACCAAATTGACTCAATTGCACTTCAAAATTGCCCAAAATCAGACATAAACACCTCTGACACTCAGCAACCAAATATCAAACTAAAAATGTGAATCCGTAACTAAAACTTGAAATTATCCTAAGGTTTAATTACTTGAACAGTATTTGAGACTTTTCTATTGCATTTTTTGTATGTTTTTGGATTTTGGAGAAGATTAAGAGTAAAAATAAAGGTCTAGACTACAGAAATTCAAATTTAAACTTCTTTTTTGGTTTTTTCAGATTCAAATTTGAATCTCAGTTACTAAGATGAGGATTTTTGGGAAAATTGTAAGCTGGAAGGTTTTTGAATATTTCAGGGGTTCCAAAACTTTTTTTGAATTTTTCCAGAGGGTCTAAAACCTGTTAATGAAGGCATAAGGGTTGCCTTTTATAGGCTATAATAGGGCAGAAAGTTCTGGAAGCTTTAACACAATTTTTTCCTCTTTTGATTTTCAGAAAATGACTATTAGACCCTAACTTTGTGACTTGTTATCCAAGTAATGTTTTAAACTTCCTGAAATGGATACTTAATTCCTATTTTGGAATGTCTTAGAAGGTTCTATCATGTTCCTATTCCCTTTAAATCCCTACGCTACCCTTGCCTGATTTCTAAAATTACCAATTCTAATAAACCTACCCTTTTACATGCCCAAATTACCCTTGACTACTCCCTGAAATTACTGACCAAACCAAACCCTTTTCCTTAGTTATGAATTAACTATAGTTAACTAAAGAATGGTTTATTCAGCTATATCCAACCAAGTTCAAAACTATGGAATTGCATTATCAAAATTAAATAAAACTACAAATTACTCATAGCTCATTCTTCCTCAATCAAACAAAATTGACAATCAAAATGTTAAACAGACTCATCTCTAAACTAACAGAAGCCATTACCAAAGAGAACAAATACGGAGATAAATCCTGATCTTAACAGAATCTAGCCAATAATCAAAATTAAACTAACTCAAACAAACGATCAAAAAGGAAAATCAAGCACCAAAACAGAAAACCAAAATCAGAACCGAAAATAAATAAAACTAAATGAAATTTAAACTAACAAATAGCAAATACGAGAACACAAAGCAAAAGGAAAAGACGATTAAGCAAAGAAAAGGAAACAAACTCACTGGACGGACCCTTGACCGGACGGACCTCGAGCCTTTGGAATTTTGGACCACAACTGCCCTTAATCATGTGTTTTCATAAGAAAACACATGATTAAGGGTTATTATATCCCAGAATCAGAGAAACCTCAACTTTAGATTTTTAGGGTTTTTCGACCCAAATTTGATTTGAAATTCGACGCGTTCTGATAACATCGAAGGAATATGATTGCATATTTGGGCTAAGGGGGTTAAGTAGACTTAGTGGTGTAAGTTTGGTCGGATTTGGACGAGTTTGCGTTTTGGCCGAATTTTCGATCTAAAATTCGAGAAAATCGGCGGGGAGTTGAGGGAAATGGTTTTGAGGGTTGGAAAGAGGAGAAGGAGAGAATTCATGGGTGAAAATTTGGGGTCTTTTGGAGCTCTGCCACCGGCGGAGGCGATTTCCAGCCGGCGGCGGACGGTGGCATTACGGTGGGGACACGGTGGTTATACACCGGCGGTACAGGGAAGGAGGATGTACGAGGAGGGTAATGTTTGTCTGATTTTTTGTGAAATGTTTTGGACATATTAATTTAGAATGAGGGAAATGGTATGAGCCTTCGGATTTGAGGAATGGATGGCTTGGATCATTTTGATATTAGAGGACCTGAAACGACGTAGTATCACCCCCTATACTACGTCGTTCTGCATGAATAAAATCTTTTTAGAGGACGGACACCACCCCAGTGGAGAGCAGCAAAGGAGATTAAATCCCATTATGAAAGAGGTGGTGAAAAAGGAAGTAATCAAGTTGCTCGATGCAGGTATCATTTTTCCTATTTCTGATAGCAACTGGGTAAGCCCGGTTCAATGTGTTCCCAAAAAGGGAGGAATGACTGTAGTTGAAATCCCCACTCGTACTGCTATGGGATATAGAGTCTATATTGATTATACAAGGCTCAATAAGGCAACTCGCAAGGATCACCTCTCACTCCCATTCATCGACCAAATGCTAGACAGGTTAGCCGAGCATGAATATTACTGCTTCTTTGATGGTTATTCAGGATACAATCAGATCGTCATATGCCTAGAGGATTAGGAGAAGACTACTTTTACTTGTCCTTATGGCACTTTTGCCTTCAAGCGAATGTCGTTTGGTCTTTTTAATGCACCAGCCACATTCCAGAGATGCATGATGGCTATTTTCACCGATATGGTGGAAAAATTCGTGGAAGTATTTATGGATGATTTTTCAGTTTTTGGGTCTTCTTATGATGATTTCTTGAGGAATTTAAGTAAGGTATTGTCCCATTGTGAAGAAACAAATCTGGTCTCAAATTGGGAAAAGTGTCATTTTATGGTACAAGAAGGCATCGTGTTGGGTCACAGAGTATCTAGGAGCGGCATTAATGTTGATAAGGCGAAGGTGGAGGCGGTTAAAAAATTACCTCCACCTATTTCAGTGAAGGGTGTCGGGATTTTCTTGGGACGCGCAGGTTTTTATAGGCGCTTTATTAAAGATTTTTCAAAAATTGCTACTCCTTTGTGCAAGCTGCTTGAAAAAGATGTAACTTTCAACTTTGATGATGCTTGCCTCAACACATTTGAGGAACTTAAAAAGAAGTTGGTGACTGCTCCTATTATTGTGGCACCTGATTGGTCTCTACCATTTGAACTTATGTGTGACGCGAGTGACCTTGCTATAGGGGAAGCGCTAGGCTAGAGGAAGGACAAGGCGTTTTATTCCATCTATTATGCGAGTAAGACTCTTGATGATGCACAGCTGAATTACACCACCACTGCGAAGGAGTTGTTAGATGTTGTGTGGGCCTTTGAGAAATTCTAGGCATACTTGGTGGGAACGAAAGTCATCGTCCATACGGATCATGCAGCAATCAGGTATTTGTTTGCAAAAAAAGAATCTAAGGCTAGATTGATGCGCTGGGTTTTATTGCTGCAGGAATTTGATGTAGAAATACGAGATAGAAAGGGGACAGAAAACCAAGTAGTTGACCATCTATCAAGGTTGGAAAATTACGATCACGTGGAGGAGGGTGGCCAAATTAAAGAAGTATTTCCTGATAAGCAACTTTTTGCTATATCCCAGGACCCTGCCTCATGGTACCCAGACTATGTGAATTATCTTGTGAGTGGGGTACTTCCTCCCGAAATCCAATCTGAAGCTAGAAAGCGATTTTTACATGATGTGAACTTTTATTACTGGGGTGAGCCCTACTTGTTCAAGCAATGTTCTGATCAGTTAATGAGGAGATGCATTCCTGAAAAAGAGGTAGAACTAGTGTTGTATGATTGTCACGCATCACCTTATGGGGGCCATCATGGAGGAGACAGAACAGCTGCAAAGGTGTTACAATCCGGTCTCTTTTGGCCAACTTTATTCAAGGATGCCTATGCATTCGTTAAGAAATGTGACCAATGTCAGAAAACGGAAACAATCACAAGGAGGCATGAGATGCCTTTAAATAACATTCTAGAAGTTGAGCTTTTTGATGTGTGGGGGATAGATTTTATGGGGCCATTTCCACCGTCCAGAGGAAACAAATACATTTTGCTAGTTGTTGATTACGGGTCAAAATAGGTGGAGGCAATTGCTTTTCCAACGAATGATGCCATGGTGGTAGTTGCTTTTGTGAAAAAGAACATATTTGCGAGATTTGGGACTCCACGTGCCTTAATCAGTGATGAAGGGACACATTTTTGCAATCGATTGTTAAATAACCTTCTAGCTAAATATGGGGTTCGCCACAGAGTTGCTACAGCATATCATCCGCAGACAAGTGGGCAAGCTGAGATGTCAAACAGAGAAATCAAGCAAATAATAGAGAAGACGGTGAGTGTGAATAGGAAGGATTGGGCTGCAAAGTTGGATGATGCCCTATGGGCATATAGGACTGCATATAAAACACCAATTGGAGCGTCCCCTTACAAGTTGGTTTATGTGAAAGCATGTGACTTGCCCGTTGAACTGGAACACAAGGCATATTGGGCCATTAAAAAGCTGAACTTGGACCTTGAAGCCGCAGGCAAGAAAAGGCTTATGCAGTTGAATGAGTTAGACGAGTTCAGGTTGCACTCTTATGAAAATACTAAGCTATATAAAGAAAAGACTAAAGGATGGAATACAAGCATATCAAGCCACGTCACTTCGAGCCGATCCAACAGGTATTATTATTCAATTGTAGGTTACGATTGTTCCATGGAAAGATAAAGTCGAGATGGTCAGGTCCGTTTGAGGTGGTGAGAGTCACTCCTTATGGTGCAATCGAGCTGCGAGCTTTGAATAGAGGAAATTCTTGGTGAATGGTCATAGAGTCAATCATTATTGGGGAGGAATGACTAATCAATAAAAGACCAAGGTTATATTCACTGATGAGTAAGCGAGACTCTGCGTCGTGCCTCGACGTTAAATCAGGCGCTTATTGGGAGGCAACCCAATTTTTATTATTTTTCTAGCTTAACTTCTCAATTTTTCTTTTAGAATAGGTAGAGTATTGCATTTTCTTTATAGGTATAGAAATTTTAGATGTAATGGTGTAGGACGTGTAAAATTGGGTATATATAAGGCTCGGGGGTTAGGGATGTTTACTTCAAAAAAACAAAATCACGTGAGTAGTGCCCAGGCCAGTGCCCAGTGCTGCCTAGGGTGCTAAAACCAGTAGGTTCTAATACCCCAGTGCCAGGCAGAGCGCCCAACTGGGGGTCAGGTAAGTAATTTTTTTTTTTTTGGTTATTTATTTTGCCTCAACCAATATCCATTTAACCCGACCCAAGTACCCATTTATACTAATATTAATACCCATATACCTTCCCAAACCCCACCCAAACACCAACAACCCAAACATTCAAAAAGCTGAAGCCGCGAAATTCACACAATACGCTACTGCTTCTGCCCACCTCCTCTTTTCTTCCTCACGCTAATTGTCTCCAAAAAAAAATTTCCTTCTCTCCTGCTAACTTCCTCCAATCCACAGGTATGCTCCTCATCTTCTTTTATATTTCTTTTAAGTGTTTTAACTAGTAGATGAACATAATCCCCTTCCCAAGATCCCTAATTCCCCATAGTTTTACCCATGTAATTCTTATGAAAATTTTATGGTGGGTGATGTGTTTTGGTCAAAAATTATGTCTGATGTGTATACAGAGTAGTAAACTAGAATTCAATCTACTTCGTTTATATTGGGAGGGCCACCATGTTCCGCCATTGTTGAATTCTAAGAACACACTTTATGCCCCTACTATGTTTGTTTAAATGCTTGAAAGAGGATTTTTGGTACCCGGTGAAGTCTGAGTAACCGGATGAAATTGTGTATGCATTCGGGCTAAGTGTGGGGTGTATAGGGATACTTTTACATGCTAGGAGATGTGGTTTTGATGAAGAACATGTTCTTACACCATTGCTTTTGTATGTTGTATGTTGTAGAATCTTCTAAGTTAGCCTAATTTACTATAGTCTAGTATTTGTGAAAGGTGCATTCCATATGCCTTTTGCTTACCTTATTGAATGTTTACATTGCCATGATCACTCATTATTGTGTAGCATAGGAAAGTCTTGAGTACCCATAGCTTTGAGGTGCAACACTTGCACTTGTGCCTTCGATTTTAAGTGTGGGGTCATTTCATGACCTGT
Source organism: Nicotiana glauca (assembly GCA_026770625.1). Taxonomy (NCBI): domain Eukaryota; kingdom Viridiplantae; phylum Streptophyta; class Magnoliopsida; order Solanales; family Solanaceae; genus Nicotiana; species Nicotiana glauca. Next base: position 38,893 of record MU754152.1, read on the forward strand.
ACGATAACCTTGGACATATTTCTTGACCCATTCTCACATTCATGTTTACTTGTGTTGCAGGAGACTATGGATCTTGATAGCACTAGCAAAGGCAAAAGCATTAGGCAGCCCTCCACCACTTCTCCTGTGCCCAAGAAGCGCAAGCAAGGTGAAAACTCTTCACGATAGCCCAAAGGCAAGCAGGTTGCCAAAGGATCTCAGCAAGTGCCCTTACGACCAAGGCCGCATTTGGATTTGGTCCGTGATGAGGCTATTGCATGGCACAAGGACTTCGTGTCGTCTGGTCGGTACATTTCTGAGATGGGTATTAACACCAAAGCCTTAGGGAGGAAATTCCCAGAGATACTTGACAGGCTGCGAGCTCTAAAGATGGACAAGTTCTTCGAATGCCCGGGGCATGCCAACCTGAGCATGGTTCGGGATTTATATGCTAACTAGAATTACAAACGGTGCACTGCACGTGTAAGAGGAAAAGATGTGTCGTTGGGCATGGAGTATTTGTGTGACTATTTGGGGGTTGAGAATGCCGACCCAAAAAAACTCCAATGTTTGATCGATAGGCCGAAATATAAGCTCATAAGTCACACTCTTTGTGGCGTAGATTCTAATGCCAAGTGGATACGGAAGCAGGGCACCACGAAACACCCCTCTATGGTCCGCACAAACTTCAACAATGCTGCCAAAGTGTGGCAGAACTTTGTGCAAGCGAGATTAATGCCGGCGGAGTACAGCAGTGATTGCACTCGACCTCAAGTGTGTCTCATTTTCTCCTTGATCACCGGCCGACCTATTAATGTAGCTGAAATCATGCTCAATGAGATGAAGCGTAAGAGGTTCGGGCGACAGACTCAACGGTTCTTTTTTTGGCAATCTACTTACTTAGTATATGATATCTCGAGAGGTGTTGGAGTACCCCATACATGACGAGGTAGTGGAGGCGCCGGCTGGGCTTATGGACATCACATCTATGGTGGAGACAACATCCAAACTCACCCCCGCTGCTCGGTTGGAGTGAGAGGAAAACTTTAACATGTACATTTATAATTCATTAAACCTACTCATGAGCAGGGCTGGCATTACAGATGCGCAGCACACGCATTTGCACGATGACTTGTCTAGCACGTCAAAGGAGATGTTGGGGATTGCACCTGGCAGCCCCGTTCACTCGTCTGAGGACATCAACTCTGCCAAAGGCTCAGATACTGAGGATGAGGATGGCACTGGTGCTACATGGCCCATGACTGTGGTGTCTTTCAGACCGGATGATGATAGCCCCAGCATTGCTAGGGGGAGCGTACTCTGATTGACAGGGAGTTTTTGTTTTCACCCTACTCCGTTTTTCATTTTTACTTGCATCGAGGTCTATGCATAGTTCAAGAGTGGTGTGGGAGGAATACTACCTGTGTTGTATTTGTATATTTTGTATTAATTTTTTTTTTTGTTTCTTTTAGTAGTTCTAGTGTAGTTAGTCCAGTTTAGTATTAGTTGCTATAATAAAAAAATAAAAAAAATTGAAAAAAAGAAAAAAATTTAGAAAAAGTTCGGACTTTTCCTGATAATAGATCTTTTGGACAATTTTCTTGAGGGATAAAGTCCGATTTAAAAACACCAAAAAGATTTTGTTTTCATTTTTTTTTACATTTTTTTTAGAATAGCTAGGTAGTATTCCTTGGTTTTTCTTTAGGCACCGGTTCTTTTCCAAGGATGTAACTCGAACCGGGCATTTTAATTTCTTTGCAGGAGTAGTTTAGGAAGATACTGAGTCGTTCTGAGATACTCATTGACATGATTGATGCTGGCACATTAGGCTATAACATACATTATATTTTCCCGTGTACTTGGTTTGAATTGTGAAGCCTAAGTAAAGTAGATAGCCTATTTTGTGATGCATTTTCTCAGTTGTCTGACTTGTAGGCCACATAGTGCAAGGTTGATTAATATTCTCATTTCATTGTGCTTGCTTGACTTAAGAGTTGATCATACCATTTTGATTGAGTCATGTGCATCGTGTGTGTGAGAATTTGTGATTTTCTATACTATCCTGTGTAGTCTAGAACTTGCCCCGTGTGTTAATTGAAGCGAAATTGTAAGTTATGCTAATCTAGGAGATGACGTATGCATTTTCTTTCTTGATCATATATGTTCTTGTCACATAGAAATAAAAATTTTCGTTGCTAGTCCCTTTGAGCCTATAGACCTTTCTTTTGGCACCCACATTACAAGTCATACCCCTATTTTGTTCTTAATTTGATATTGATTGAACATTTACCTCCTAAGGCACTTAGTCGCTAAAAGAAGTAAGGTAGAGAGATTGGGGAGTAGCTTCTGAGTGGAACCATGGAAGGGCCCGTTGGTGCACTAAAGTTGAAATTAAGGTCACTAGTCGATGAACTTTATTGTAAAAAAAAAAGGAGAGAGAGAGAAATAAAAATTTAAAGAAAAAAAATGATAGTGAAAGTACGTGGAAAAATAAACACCTCCAATTCTCATTGATTTGTGCTAGTGAAAAATAGAGAAGTGCTTAATTGAAAAGAGGGCTATGTTGTATATGGCACGTTTGGTTGAGAAGAATATGTGCTTGAATTGTAAATGTAGTGTATTAAAGTGCTTAGGAGGGTTAGCCACTATTCCTAAATATATCATACCCATCCCTTAGCCTACATTACAACCTTAAAAGTCCTAATCGATCCTAGAATTGGCTAGCTTAAATTAGTAGAGATATACACTACGGGTAAGCTTATGGTACGACCACGGGATGCATATGAATTATTTGTGAGAGTGAGCGAATTTTATTCAATTGTGTGATGTCCTTAATCTATATTCAAAAAGTATATTTGAATGTGTGAACCAATTTATACTCACTCTTTTGTTGTAGGTAAAAGCACATGATCTCATGAAGGATTGGTGATGTTGTAAAATTTCTTGTTAGGTAAGTGCATGAATTGAGGGTGCTTAGTGGTTTCAAGTTGGCTTATAAGGTTGGGTGGTGACAATTAGGTTGTTGGAATTTATTGAATTGAAATATTACACTTGGGTATGCTTAATCGGGAAGAATGTAAATTTTTGTGTGTTCATGTTTGTGTGCCGGTATTGATCGTGGTCAAGGGTATGGTGTGTGTTTAAAGTTTAGGATGTTTCTCTATGATTGAACTTTGTTCGTAGTTGGGGGTTCATTAGATTGTCCAATTGCTCGAGGACAAGCAAGAGTCTAAGTGTGGGTTGTTGATGTTTGGCTTGAAGTATATATATTTTAGTGTATATCGCTGATCACGCCCAAAGTGTATCCTCTATATAGGATTCTGCGGACGTTGCAAATAAAACCCAAGTATTACACTCAGGGTCGAATCCACAGAGAGTTAACCTAACAACTGCTATCTCTAAAACCACTCACTTCTCAGAACCAGCTTCCCAATACTTTTTGTATCAATGTTGAGTTTCTGTATAAACTAAAATTATGTAAAAAGAATAAACTATAACTAAATACTAGAGTTGTAAACAAATATGAGAGAAAAGTGCTAAGGTAA
>MU754152.1:45188-77180 GCA_026770625.1 Nicotiana glauca
TACCTACAATTCATAAAAGACACTACTAAGAGCATTTTGTCATCATATATATAATCAAAACAACATGAAAATGTGATTATTTAGGGCGTGATCATAGTCAAATTCACCTATTATCAATCGCCTCATATTTTATTCTTGTTTCGTGAATTTGAGATGTTAAATGCTATGAATTATATTAATTTGAAGTGTTTTTACTTGTAGAAATGATTAGGGAGCAAGTGGGAGCAAAACGTGCAAGATTTAAAGCTAAAATGGACAAGATCAGAAAATTGGCCAGTTTGGGCACCACAGGCAGCGCCTGGCGCCACCTGTGGCGCAGAAAACAGTATGAAAATATTTTGGGCGCCATGGAGGGCGCCTGGCGCCGAGCTGGGTGCCTGTTACGTGAAAATTCGTTCTAGTTTGCCCGGGACTCGATTTAGTCGGCCCTAAACCTATCCAACACGTATAAAAGCCATTCTAAAACCTATTTTGAAGGGAGGAATGGATTTTGGAGCAAAAACACATGCTAGAAATGTTAAAGAGAAAGAACAACTCGAAATTCTTCATCTTTTCCAGTATTTCATTAATCAAAACTTATGAACTTGTTTGATTACCTCATGAGTGGCTAAACACACATTGTTCTGGGGTTGTGATTTAGCCATGAGTATTGTTGTTTGATAATAACTTAACCTTAATTATAATTCACCAACATATGATTGTTTCTTCAATTCTGTGTTTAATTGCTTAATTGTCTGGCCAGCAATTAGGTTCCATTTACTATCTATACTATGCTTGGGAAAGTCGTGTTTAGATTAGAGAAGAATTGAAGGGAGCGTGATCTTAACCCTTAGGGGGAGTGGATTTGTGGTTAGGATAGGAATACCTAGTCACCGTGCTTAATTAAATATCATGATCTTAATGCGTTCTTAATAGATTGATTTTATAGGAATATAGGCGTTAATCTATTGAGAATAGGTGAGTAGTACTTCGGGAGAAGGCTATGAGAGCATTTATCGATTAATTAGCTATCATGAGTGAATTATATGAAATGGAGAGTTAATTAGAACACAATACGAATGGTGAATCGATCACAACCCTGAAATATTTGTCTCTACTGAATACACAACAATCAACTTGTTACTTGATAAATTAGTTATTATTTAGAATCGTAGAATAATATAATCATATTATTGGACTTTGATTTTAGTTGGACTGAATAACAATGTTAGTAATTCCGTGAGTAGTTTACACAAGTCTTTGTGGGTTCGGCACTCAATTTATCATTATATTACTTGTCGACCACGTATACTTGCATGTGCGTTTAGGAGCAACACTCACCAACAACAACAGTCGCCAGTAGACTTACTGCACACTTAGAAGGGTTAAATCTCCATGTTTGAGTTTTGGAGTTGCTCAAGTATATTTATCTCTACCAACTTTGGTTTGTTAGTGGAGACAAAGGTGTCTCCAGAGATGGTGAGCTTGGAGATATGGATGTTGTAGGATGATTTTCCGTTAATATATTTTAATTTTTTTCATGAATTTCATTGTATTCATTGTCTTATTTTTATTGTAATTCAATGTATCTCGTTGTATTACATGTATTTCATTGTATTCACTGTCTTTTTTCTCATTGTATTTCAATATATCCCGCTGTATTCTATGGATTTTATTGTATTCACTGTCTCGCTATATGCCATGAATATATTCATAAGTTTTTTAATTAATATAATTTATGTATTCAGATATATTATATAATTTCTCGAAAGATTGCTATATTTTTGGGGTATTTTTCGGTTGAGAAATTTTTTTATAACTTAAATACAAAATTTGTGTCTTATAGTTGAGTTTGTTGAGCTATATTATGAGTTTATTATGTTAATTGATTCACTTTACGTTTAAAAAATAGTGTAATCCCTTATTTCACGCCGTGAATACAGTCGAATACAATAATATGTCCAGTTGTAATCCCATATTCACTCCATGAATACAATCAAATACACTCGAATACAACAACTGATTAGCTGGACTTCCCTGATTCACGTCTATTTTTGCTAATGTATTCATGAATATAATAGCTTAAATACATCAAATACATCTTATAACCACATAAAATGTATCTATAATCCGTAATATAGCAAATGATATCTATAAATAACTAATTACTACTAAAAAATAGTATTTTATGAAATTTTCTCAATAAAATATAATTTCGACTTTCGAGTATATCTTGATTTGATTAAAAGAAGACAACTCAATTATGACCGCTTGGTTTTTTAGGGCCAAAATTTGTCAAACCATTGGTTTCGTTGTGTTTGTCTGTTCCTAAAAGGAGCTTCTTTAAACAAAATTAGTTGGTCCTAGAACATTAAAAGACGTGACACTAATTCACTATTTATCCTAAATTTGAGTTAACGATAAAGTAATTAGTACAAAAGTTTTGTTATATACTAAAGTCTGAACAAAGTAAGATTGCGACAAGATTAACCACGTTGTTTAACAGAAAAATCTTGATTGAAATCCTGAGCTGCCACAAAATGGGGGAACACACACATGCCTATTTGGATTTGTGCAATGTATAAAAGATTATCTCTTTTAGTATAGCTCATGTTTTATCTATTGGACCACTCGATTAATTAGATGCTTTTATTGGGAATGTAAACTCCTTGAAATCAATGAAATTAAAGCAATCTTTAACTCACAAACTGAGAAAATGTAACATAGTTTCCTTTATTTATGTTGCTCCTTAATTATATTTTGTTGGCTTTTAGTTATGCTGTGCAGGTTATATTATAATTTATGGATTATTACACGATGAATAATAAGATACCGAAGTTGCAAATTAACTTTATTCTTCTTTTATTAATACGTATACTTTTATTGCAAATTTCTACCCCATAAATGCGACCATTGTATTAGGATTGCAGTGTTGTAATAGTAGTGTAAAGTTCATTTCTAGAATATAAACCTTCTATTACTAGTATGTAATTATTTTATATTAGTAGGATTTTTATACGGCAAACAAAACGAGCTTAAGTGCGGGAAAGTACGTATTTTCTTGAGTGGAACAAGGTGATGTTTGTGTCTTGTGCTTATTATCTAAATTAATTACTAATTAAAAAGATCATTAAGCTGATTAGATGAAGTCATGATGGAGAGAGATTATATTTGAAAGGAGAGGTAATGAGTGATTTTACTGATTACATAAAAAGTAAGTAACAAATATAATTGAGCTCATAGCTCTCATTTATTTGCATGACAAGCTTGCCACGCACTCAAAGTAGATATATTGAACATGTAAGATGGGAAAAGTGACGAACGGAATTGAGAGAAAATGCAGAAATTATGTTATATTTCATTACTAAGACATTGACAAGTGAAGCAATATTGACAATGAGAGACTAAGACACAATTTTCAGTTGTTAAGTTTTTTATCATTAGCAGGAAAACATGATTCTAATTTCCAATTAGAATTCAGAAATCAAACTTAGTAGATAGGACTATTAACAACAAAATGCAACCACTACGGACTTTTTAGTTTGGCAAATTTTTCTCCAAGTAAATTGTTTTGGAAATAATTGATGATTAGTCCCAACCCAAGAGTCAAAATAATTGAACTGCCTATGTATGGGATATATATATTAGGTACATTGTTTCCACGATGTAATTTAAGCCAATTCAGATAGAGTCAAAGGCAAGAAATCAAAAGTAACGTCATATGTAGGTAGTCATTACTAGAAATGACTTATATATGTATTTCCCAAGTAATCCAAGTTAATTGAATGAGCCACAAAAACGAAAGATGTCAAAACTTTAAGCTTTGTCTTCGATATGACCTTTCTTTTCTTTCAACCTTAGTTGGATGTAGCCTTTTACAACTTGTTCGAAAGGTTACTCATTATATCGTATTGTATTGTTATTCCAAAATAATATTTGTTTTAATTATTTATTTAAAATTAATTGTATTGTATTGCTAAATCTATTATCCCGGAACAATTAAAAGGCCTATTTTATGAAATAAATAATTTGGTATGGTGAGATCGTTTCCTATTTTCTTTTCCAATTATGTCCTTACTTATTACTCTATATATAATACTATTTTATCACTTAATTTTTTTTAATTTAAAATCCAACTCTCCAACCTATTGACATACTTTGTCTTTTTCCATATTTTCTAGAGTTAGTTTGTCCCATTCATTTTTATCCAAGTCTCCGTTCAATTCTTTGTATCTTTCCATGGTTTTAATTTTTTATTTTTGCTAATATTAGTTAATCTTTTTTTATTCCAGGTTTTTGCTCTTGTTTCCAAGCTACATAATTAATGATAAATTAGTATAAAGAGGTTGTCTTAAATTATTTTTATATGTAATTCTTGATAAATTCTTTTTAAAATAATTAGGGGTATTTTAGCGAACTTATCAGTTACAAATACAGTCAAACCAAACAATAAAATAATTATTTAACAACAGCAAACGATATAATTTTTTTAAATTCATAAAACGATACAATACAATACAATAAAGTACAATGCAATACATTATCAAATGATGAGTAACAATGATCCAAACATAATGTTAAAAAGGGCAAATATCACTTGTGAGCCGCAGCCGAAATTATTTTTATTTAATGCCGCAAAAATATTTTATATATATCGACTATTATTTTGCCAGCGACTATAAATTGTCACTTTTCTTTTATAAAAACGTAAAAAAATAAATGGACGAATTCCTCTTAAAGGGGACCACAGGAAATCGACAACTAGTTTTTTGTTTCCAACAATTTTGTCAAGGCTGGTGTCATGCAATAGAATATAACAGTAATAACATTTGTCCAAATAACGAAAATCCCATCTCTATAATATCCTCCCTTCCCCAGAACCACTTATGTTGAAACTTGAAAGGAGAGGACCAAACTTTCCATTGATGGTTTGTTATAGCCTTTCACAGTTCACTAACTTAATCATTTGAACTCAGCAAGTTATGGATCCCAAATGATTACTTTGTTTTCTTGATCAATCTCAAAACTAATATCTACATGACACTTTTGATATATTTGATGCTAATATATTATATAGACTTCTTTTACTTTTTTGGCGTATGTAATGTAAGAAAAAAAAAAGGATTTAAGCTATATACACACAGGAAAAATAAAGATTTTACTTTTATACCATAAGTGCAATTTAACCTATTATACACCAGTCACCAGGTTAGTTATCATTACATTTACCAAGTTACCAAATAATGCACATTGTAAAAATTACCTATAATTATCTTAAAAGTGATCATAACCTGGTTGTGTAAATATATCTTTTACGCTTTCAGTGTATGAAATTTAAACTCTAATAAATGCCAAAACGGTACAGGATTGCTAGACATACATACGTATAGGTGCATAAATTAAGCTCCAATAGGCAGACACTTCAGAAAACACAAGAATGTCAACTTTACGAGGTCATATATTCTTCAAATAGATATTGAAGGGGAACCAAGTAATGAAAATCATAGCAATCATTTACCTACCAAAATGAACTTGTAATAGTTAAATGGTGCACCACTAGTCAAACTAGGTTATTCACTATTATTTCCACAAGACAAAAGTACAGTACGTGTCATCGTGTAATTAATGAATTTGATACCATAAAATAAAAATGCAAGCTTGTAAACTTATTAACAAGCATGTCGATCTTTCTCGTGTCCTGGGAATTTGTTTTTACTTGCTCAATCTTGATATTATCTGCATAGAAAACTAGACTTGACAAACAAACAAGCACACACATACACGCACACAAAAGAAGTACATTCGTGGACGAAAAGTAAAACCTGGTCGAAAATCTGGCCGTAAAATCAGAAATACTGAGGTCTAGTCTCATTTACTCCGTCAGATCAAGTAGTTCACTATTTTTTGGGGTTTTCCTTTTTAAAAAATTAATTTTTTTTTAATTCTTGAGTTTGATTTCCTGAAAAAATCGTAGGGAATTTCAACAAAAACTTATAAACAGAACATAAAAAAGGAAAAAGAAGTTTAATAAGTAACAACAGAAGTAGTTCACAGAAATTTGGTTTCCATTTTTGTTGGCTTATTTGCAATTTGACATGCCTAAAGTTTAACAATCATATGTCATTAGAACCATCATTGTGTTATAATACTAGACTACGAGTTAAAAAAGGAATTAAGAAGATAATCCACAGTAAAAATAAAGATACAGAATTAATTACCTGAGATAAATCAATGTATTGACTATATATCCTTGAGAAGTCAAGCTCAAATGAAGCCTTTTACTTTGTTTCCGTATTGTTGGTGAGTGATTGAAGCTGCTAGATGACCTGATGGAACCAAACCTATGAAAGCTACCTATATTTTCTTTCAATAAAAACTTTGCAAAATTCCATTTCTTTTTTTCAAATCACTTAGCTAAATTCAAACCCAAAATATATACTAAATCTAGACCTCAAGATTTTAAGAAAAAATGGACTTTCTTTACTTTTCTTCTACGTAAGAAAATATATATATATAGATAGAAATGGACTTTGTTCGTACCAGATCATGCTGGCAGCTTCAACCTCTCAAAACCAACATACAAATATATATATATATATATATATATATATATATATATAACAAGAATGGATTCAAGAAAGATCAATAATGAAGAAAGGGTAATAGTCTATTTGAGGAAGCATTTTAAGGTATAAGAAGGAAGTGGGACTTTTGGGGTGTGTGTGTGTGTTATTGATGCCCTATGGCTGATGCAACACACACACACACAAGAAGCATGCATGCTTTGGATTTTGCAGAAAATGGATGGATGTCCCTCGTGAATCTCCCCTCCATCTACTACTCCTGTATATATATATATATATAAGAGTGCCCCTCTCTTTACTTTTTCCTTTTCCTCCCCTTGTTTGCACTCTTTTCACTATAATAGAGACTTTTAATGATTAAAAAATACAGCCCGGTGTATTAAGCTCCCGCTATGCGTAGGGTCAGAGAAGAGTCGGACCATAAGGGTTTATTGTATGCAGGCTTACCTTGTATTTTTGTAAGAGGCTGTTTCAAAATTTAAACGTTGTGAGCTTGGGCGAAGCTACACTTTGCTTGACCACTGACCACCCTTTGACACAGAATTGCATTATGTATATATGTAAAATATTAGGTTTTAGGGGTACATAACATCTATTGCACTTTTTGTCGGATTTTTTTTTTTTAACTTATTTCAAATTTGAACACCCTTGAGGAAATTCCTGACTTCGTCATTTAAATTTAATTATACTTAATAGTTTTTTGTCTCGTAATACTAAATTCTATAGAACTCATTCATTAATTGGTTTTTGCTAATTTCTTACAGCTGTTGACATTGACTTATTGCCTCCTTGCCTGAACGTTTATTTTTCTATTATTTTCTCTCCTTACTAATTTTGTAATTTAATTCAAAAGGAAATTGGATAGGGGACCACAAATTAAACTTGTGTGTGTTGTATAAAACTACCCGTCCTATGTACTAACGAGCTTGCTTAAATAGACAAATTAGGTTTAGTGGTCGACATTTGATTATTATTATTAAAACTAAAAGGTAAACTGTGGTATAGTAGATCTGGGTGAATTGCAAATTTGGACCACTAAATTTATGTGGTCTTCTGGTTTAGTCCCCTTAACAATTAGGGACATTTGGTTTGACGTATTATTAGAGAAATAATTTCGCTATCAAATTCTTCATTATTACATTGTTTAGTTCCTATTTTTAACCATGATTCATGTATAATTTGTTGCGTGAATCCAACGCGTGCACAAATGACTCTCATTATTGCGTTTATTGCAAATACTTATACTCCTCTGCCCCATAATATAATAAGTAACTATTTTACCTTTTTATTTTAGTCCAAAATAAGTGTCCATTTACATAATCAAAAAAATATTAATTTTATTTTTTTAAAATTTGCCTTTATTTACATATTCTAATCTGTCAAGATAACAACTAATTAAGGTTAGTTTAGTGAATGCATCTTTTTTTTTCCTCTAGGAGTTAGTGTTTCCTTAATGTATGTGACAAAGGTAGCTAGAATTATAACTTATTGTGGACCAGAGTGAGTATATACTTTTATCGAAAAAGTAAAAAGAATTAATCCAATGCACTAAGAGCCTATTTGGACAAGCTTCTAAGAGGCCACAAGTACTTTTTTTTTCTTCAAAAAAGTACTTTTTGAAATATTTAAGACATTTGGCCAAAATAAAAAAATACTTCTTAGCAGCAGTTGAAGCAGTTTTTCTACTTTTTGGAAGAAGCTACAAGAAGCAGAAAGTTAATTTATTAAACATAAAAATAACCTTACAATAAATTTATATTTTTCAAGTTATCCCTCGTTAATTTTAAGCTTTCTTTTCTTGTTCCTTTTTTTTCTGCTATACATTTATTCTCTTTTTATTTTAATCAAAAGTTTATTCTTTTTCTCCTATTCTTAAGAGTAGATTTAATAAGTAATACCAACCACTCAATATTGTTGCTTTAGAATAACTATATTTATATTAATTAGAATTTTTAATTTATATTTTTAGTTTACGTTTTACATTTAATTGAATTCTTTTCTACTAAATATTTAAATTTATTTTTCTTTTCTGAATAATACTAATCGCAAATTGAACTTTTACTGTCCTTTTCGTAATTTGATACTTAAAAGTATTTTTTTTAAATATTGGCCAAATATGATGAGCTTGCAAAAAGCACTATTCAAATGAATTTGCCAAACACAAACTATTTATTTTGCAAAAGTACTTTTTCATAAAACATTGTTGAATAAAAGCGCTTTTCAAAATAAGTAGTTTTTGATAGCTTAGACCAAACGGGCTATAAATCCTATCACGAAGAAATTTCACACAATATAGGAAACTCTGGCTAGATCAAAACTATTTTCCAAATTATATTAGTAATGAGTTAATATACAAGTAGGGTCATATGCAAGACAAGCCAACATAATGCATGTGCTGAAGTCAAAACATTTAATAGCAATCGTGAAATATCTACAAAAAAAGGACGATTAGAATATAATATTGTCTTAACAAGTACGATTAATAATTAAATCTAGTTGATTTTGCCTATAGCATGTATTCCCTCCGCTTCAATTTATGTGAACCTATTTTTTTTTTAGTCCGTGCCAAAAAGAATAACTTCTTTTCCTATTTGGAAACAATTTACCTTTATGCAATAATTTATAGCCACACAAAATATATGTACTTTATTTTATACCACAAGTTCAAAAGTCTTCTCTCTTTTCTTAAACTCCGTGCCCAATCAAATGAGTTCACGTGAATTGAAACGGAGGGAGTATTAATTATTTCTACGCCGATTGTTTCCCATAAGTTAATAGTATAAGATCTTTAATCTAGATGGTACATGTACAGAAAAATATTGTTCGTCCTTTCATCAAGTTGTACTGATGGCATGATTATCAAACCTAAAAAGGGAAAATTAAACCAGATTCAATAAAGAACTATCCCTTAAAATGAATTCATTCCAGAAAAAAACCATTACGGCTCAGTCCGTTGGAAATCTCAAATAGTTGATGGATTTGTCAACCAACAACAACTGTGAATATCATGTTAGTGTTAAAATTGTTATTTTTCAATGGTGAAGAAAAATTTTAAGTTGTTGAAAATAATATTGGTGAGAGCTTTTGACAGTAAAAAGTTTATATTCTTTTTACAGTTTTGATGGATATAAATGTCAACCGTCGTCTAAAATTCTACGGGGAATACTCGTTTTCCTTTTAGGGGGTGGTGGGTAGGTAGTATTTTCATTGTCGAATCGTAGATTTGACATTGATACTAGCTATATGAAACATTACTATTAGACACTTAGTCATTTACCAATGAATTATTTGGTTGGACTTAACTAGAAACAGTTATATTTTTGTTGGGCGACTATAGCAAATAGTAATAGGGACCGCTACTACAAATAGTTAAAGAGAAAGTGGACCAAAGGTAGTTTTATACCATATTAAATGAAGATCAAATGGGGAAGTTGGGAAAGAGAGAATATAAACGGCGCATGCGTTGGTGTGGGCACATGGGGGCAATGTCGACAAATTCAGACCTTCAATATACTGACTGCCCCTTCTTCACTTGTTGTTTTCAGCAATGTGGCTAGTTTTAAGAAAGACACATTTTAAATTGCTTTCCTCTCTGCTAGGTTTCTCTTTGGTCCCCTTTTATAATTCACAAAATTTCTAGATGACGTGGTAATTATTATTGTTTGTTAATTATTAAGTGTCGTAAGTCTCCAACATTTTCACGTTACCTATACTAAGACTCTTTTGTTTTCATCTACCTACAAGTTAGCTATGACATAGTGATAAAAGTAAAAGCCTAAAAGGTATGGTGAGTGATTGAGATTCCTCCCTCTAGAATCAAAAATTCCGAGTTCATGTTTACCGGAAAAACACCGCAGTTAAATTTGTAAAATGATTTTATAGGTATGTGGATTAAATTGATCCGACAAAATAAAGTAATGAAAAACAAATCGATTAAAATAAGAGCAATTGAAGAAAATATAAGTCTGGGTTTTTATAATGTTCTGTGAGCAAGAGTAAATGGAAATTCTCGACAATACTTATATAAAACTTGAGAGAGAATACTAATCTTTTTTCTATTAGTCTCCCTTTTTTCTTTACAATAGAATGTAAGCCTCTCTTTATACATACTAGAGCTATGGAGTATATGATCTACCAATTAATTATGAAAATTAATGCTACAATAAAAGGAAATAAAAAGGTAATAAAGAATAATAATAATAAAGGGTAATAAAGCTTAATAAATGCTAATAAAGACGGGAGAACGGGTCTCCTGTAACATTTCTGTAACGATCATATCTTGAATTGCTTCTTATTAGACCACAAGTTTATATCCGGTGTCAATATTTTAACCGTCACATGTTTATATTCAGTGCGAACATGTGTCAGATTGACACGTATTGCTTCCTAATTCACTCATCTTTTGAGACTAATTTTCACCATATACCATTCATATCTCGAAAGTAGAGGATTTCTTGCTACTAAGCATCTTACCCCTGACTCTTGAGTGAACTTACTCAACACGAATATAAATTAATCCGGCTAATGAATTCCGAACGTACACCAGATGGTAGACATAGTGACAATAGTCACAAAATTTAAAATTCAAAAATAGCATATGCATTATGCAAATTACATATATTACATGTATGTATGTATTGATCAGGTTGGTGGAATGGGGTGAGGGCATCCCTTTGTCTTTAGCTTTGGAGGTTCCTTCTGTCTTTGATTGATAAACAATGACATGCATGTAGACAGGCCCTAATGGAAGGGAAGGACCACAAAAACCTTTAATGCCTAATCCTGTAATTTTTTCTTTGCTTTATTGTTCTCCCAATTGTTTGATTAATATATAGAGAGAGTCACATGGTTTTGCCTTGTAATTTAGCTGAATTGAGTTAAATTTTCATTTGATTAAGGTTGGGGAGTTAGGTGGTTGTGAATAAAGCTGTCCGTGTATTTTATGTGTCTTTTCTTTTTCTTCTCTTTTTTGCCTTCACAAAGAAACAAAATATAATAAATTAGGGGGCTTTTTTCTTTCTATATTCCCTATGTTTGTGGGTCACACTAGTCTTGAAAATTATTTATGGATAGGATTTTTTAGGGCTCTTCTGTTAATTTGTTCGACAGGACGTTTTAATTTGTTTTTGGTTAGCAGAGGGTGGCTCAAATTCATTCATTAGATTTTCATTATCTCTAATTTGTGTCACCACTAACAAGTTTATCTAATTTGAATACTAATAAACTTTCAAGTGCTTTTCATCTAAGCAATAGTGGGGTCTATCTTGTATGATGATGTCTAATTATGTTTATATGATATGTGTATTCTATTATGCCCTTAATAATATATTTACACACAAAGAAATTTGCCTTTTAATGTGCTATGGTCCTGGCAAACATGTTTCTTGGATTTCCATTAATGAAGTTATAATTATGGACAAGAATGACTAATGACATGATTACTACTTGCAATTAGACAAAAGCTTCTTTAATAACAAAGAGGGGTATGTCTCTAGTTAATGGAAGAGATGTAATAATTAGGGATTCAAGTAATATGCACTGACAATCTAGAAGACTCATCCGCTGCCGCGCAACAACTACTATGCCTCAATTCCAAGCTACTTAGGATCAACAATATAATTCCTCTATCCATGCCAGTTCTGTGTAACCAACATGACTAAAAACGTAACTCCAATTAATTAGAAATACCTGTATGGATTTTTTTCTTCCACTGTGCCATATATCTTCGACATGGTTGACCATTTGCATGAAATCTCAGGCAGAAAAAGAAGGAAAAAAAAAAAAGAGGAAATCTTGCTCCTATTTACATAGTATATCAAGGAGGTTATGTGCCACAAATCCAAAAGTAAGACGGACAATTTGTACTTAATCCCCTACTAAATCAAAAGGACACCAGCATCCTCATCATTCCCTACCATTCTAAAAGCCATTTCATTATCTTGAAATTAGTATGTATGTTAAAACCATGTGTTATCAGTAAAGGATAATATCAAATAAAAGATGAAAAGCTTAAACCAGTCTAAGCACCCAGGTAACATGCTTTCCTAACAACCACATAACCCTTTTTCAGCCTTTTTGTTGGGGAAGAGGGATCAAAAGTAGTACAAGAAAATAAATTTTATATTAGTAGAACCCTCTGGACACTTTAAATCATCTAATTAGCAAGAAGTTCAAAATCCAGCACAAGGTTTGGATATTTTAAGTGCAAAATGTAGTTTTTCTGTTACACTTTTTGCCTGGGGAACAGGAATATAGTCAAACTCCAGTTCAGAATAACACATGCATATGGGCATGTGCTTTAGCAGGTCCAGCATGTGGCAACTAAAACCATATAGCTAGGGATGGAAAGAAACATAGTCAACTTTACACAGGCAAATGAGGCTACCCTTCATGCCATCAACAGGTACCTCAAAAAAGGAAATAAACATGCATGGTTTAGATTCCAACAGAAACCTTGGGATTGGTCTTCTTGAGATGACTGACTATTTCTATCTACATCTCCTTTAGTGGTAGGGATGTGTGAGCAGGAACGTCGAATGGGAAGGGGAGATGAAAAGACAAAGGAATGAGAAGCATGAAATACACATTTTGTACAACAACATACCCAATATGATCCCACTAGTGGGGTTTGGGGATGGTGAGGTGTATCAGACCGTACTCCTACCTTGTGTGATCCCACTAGTGGGGTCTCGGGAGGGTGAAGTCTACACAGACCTATACCATTGTGCTAATTTCTTCTATTTCTTGAATTAGACTTAACGATGTAGGAATTATTTTCAATCTCCACTATTTTCTATTTTAGGCCAACCTTGATCGGCTTGAGACTTCACAAACTCAGCTAAAAGTTTAATTTCATCATCTTGCAATCGAGGACCAAACGTGCATTGACCCCTCGGTGTACAATTCTGACCAAACCCCTGCAAAGCCAGACAGTGCATTATGGTCCACCACATAGCAGCATAAAGATGAACACGTTCCTGAACAGTGTGAACTTACTGGCATTCTCCCTTTGCCATAGTAAGTGATGCGATAGATCTCCTCTTCCGTGTCAGCTCCATTTCTATACAGAAAAGTAGCTAGTTCAAAGATGGCCATGTTTTTTTTCCATAATGAAATGACAAGTTGAAACTAAACTATGCATAAAAACAACTGACAACGAACAAAATATTATATACAGCAAGACAATAAGTCCTCAAAAGTTGAGATGAAATAACCTATTATCAATATAGATTTGGTTTTCGTCAAACCATAATGTGGATTCAAAAGTTTAACAACACAACAAAATAACATGAGTGATTTTAATCTTAGCTAACGTATATAATAGGATAATTAGTTTGCTGTAGTTCTGCTTGGACGAACATTTTTATATTCAGTTTACCTTTTATCCATACGTTTTCCTCACAAGAGTTGACATTTTCAACGAAATCATATGTTCAGAAACTTTGACCTGCTAAGCTTTAGAAGGGGATGGGAAAGGGGAGGGTAAGGGGGGAAATTATCTTCAGCAAACCAACAAAGAGCCTTTCATTTAGAGCCATTTAAAGCAAAAAAGTTAATGGTGTAGATGGGCACATTTGGTGAAAATGGAAGCAGCATATAAACTCTTCACATTCTGAACTTTCAGTTGCTGTGAATATCTTATATATTTAGTTACCATCAGTTGTTCCTGGTACAGAAAATTAGACCAAGAAGCTGACAAGTAAAGTCATAAGTATGTTTATACCTTTTCTTTTGAAATAGGTAACAGTAAAATGTGGTAATACTTTTACTAGTGTAAAAATTTAAGCATCCTTTCTTTGAACTTCTGGTTTCGATTCAGATACGTAAAGTTCTAAGGAACCACGACATGGAGTACAACTTAAAATAAAATCTTATGGATGGATTTTAATCTTTTACCTTTCTAGATCCTTCAAGAAGAGTGTCGCACCCTAACATGAAAAAGGAAAAGTAATTAAGGTGAGCTGCAAAATCTTTGACACTTATTGGGATCACAAGGAAAGTAATACTCACAGGCTGGATTATATTTCCACCTGCATAATGACATCCAATGCAAGCTTTACTAAACAAAGCAGCTCCCTTTTGTACTTCTATTGTTTGTCCAACTGAGACTGCAAATAAAAATACAATAACATAAAGGAGAGAAGAGAACCGAGAAGCAGGTAAAAGATGGATAATGTTTTAAGATTAAAAGGCCCAGTACTGAATTTCAACTGCAAACACATTGACAACAAGGGATTACTTCTTGCGACCTACATCAGATGTGGAATCAGTCTAGCTCTAATTCCAAGTACATCAATGTCAAATAAGGAAATACAATCAAGTCACCTTCAAAAGGGACATCCAGAAAGTAGAGACTACTAAGACTGTAGCTTCCATAAAAAATATTATATTTACTGACCGGTGCCTGTAGTTTATGCAAAACCATACCAGAACATCTTAGGCAACCTTCTCATTTTGTTCTCTATGTGAGCTTCATGCATCCTCCATCAGATGTGCTCATTTCTAATATTGAATAAAAATTTAATTTCTTCTTGACATGGCTAACATGGTCAAACTTTTGCGACAATTTTCATGTGGATTGTTTTGGTTCAAGTTTAGGCAAGGGGTTGGGATGCTCAATGCTTGCAATCTATGTCTTGTATGGGTTATATAACAGGCAAGTGTTTACTGATATGTTTTTCTACAAATAGCATAAATAAGAACGTTTTAAGTGTTGGAAGAACATTCATCAACTTAGGAGCATGCTAGCTACATGGATTCCCTGTTCATAACTATTATTTTCCTCTCCTTTTGCTATCTCGTCCACTAAACTAGCCGCGCTTTACTTGCGCTTTGTGCTAAAGCATCAACAGACCTAAATGCTTTTTGTTGATTTTGCCTTTGCTAACACTGGCGTATAACTATAGTCTCCATAATATGATCTTGAACAAGCCTCACCACTTGAGCTACCTTATGGAATTAAGTTAGAGCTAAAGCTCATTTTCTCACAGCATGCACTGCTGCTGGCACAGATATGACATTGAAGTATGCAAGCAGTTGAGAAAGGAGATCAAAGACCTAATTTATTAGGGCTTTTTAGCATATGTTATGGCAAGAGACAGGAAACAATTTGCTTCACCAAGTAGACAAGATGAGGTTCAGCCAAATGACAAATAACAATGCTAAGCATAGGGGAAAATTGTAAGTTCACTTGTAGCCATTTTTAGCTTTAATTGTTAGTTATTACTCTGCTCTTATAAGACGAGTTGTCTGCAAAGACCAAGTTTACCAGCACAGGCTAGATATACACTTTAACTACTATCCAAACCAGTAACACAGGTTATTTGAACTGTCAATCATGAATCTCATAGGGGCTCGAATTACTGTATGTTTCCCTATAGGTCAAACAGGCAAAATGACCAAACTACTAACCGGAAAAGACACAAAAGAACAATTATATCAGATTTGAGTATTTCGTAATGGAGTGAAGGGCAAATCAGACTACTCTTCAAACAAACCATAGCCAATGTCCCAGTTCATGCTCCTTCCAAACCTATGCTTTAAGACCAAGTTGATATTGCCGCAAAAAAATATGTTAGAGCTATAAGGCAATTTGCAATATGGATTATGTTTGGAAATAATCATTTTATCAAACACAAGTTAAGAGGGATAAGGCCGTGGACTCTATTGGGCAAAATCCATGCAATATGTGCATCGAGCTATCATCTCCTTGGCGCACCGAGTTCGTCAAGTTGAGACATCATTTTTTATGTGCACCGCACGTGAACTTAAGCTACCATATCCTCCATGCACCACAGGCGTTGAATCAAGATTTCATCTCCTTCATGCATCACGCTTGTCCGCGCACTTGATGTGTGAGTTGAGGTTCTTTGCAAAGGCTTGCATAGCATGCCAATCATCTTCTTATTGCATCATAGCATGTGAAGTAATAAAATCAGGTAAATTCCTTAATTAGTCGGGTTGCGTCACCTTGTGAAGTTTCTTAGTCAGACGGCTTCGCACCAATCTCACACAAATCACATACTAGAATGGATTGCATCAATTAACGTAATTTCCAGACTCGATAAATCTAACGACTGAGTTTCATTGTTGTAAGTCGCTTTATAACCAGTGTTAAGAGTTGCGTGCATCATCAGAAACAGGTCTTGGATGCATGATAACAGAACTGCAGGACAAATAAGCGCGCTTTGACCTTTCGTTGCCGAAAGGTCTACCATGCAGGGAAATAGGTAGAATCTCAACTTTATCCAATCTTAGTTCGGCCATGCAGTAAAACAACCCTCAGTGGAGCTCGGGATAATATGTTATATCCAATGGTAACTTCCCAAAATACTGTGAATGTACCGCTACTTCAAGTTAATAGTAAAAGAAAGCTTTCTAATAAACATGCAAGATGAATGGCTTAATCACATTGCCGTATAAATACTTTTGCAGAGACAGGATGTCAAAAGGTTAGAAGACGACTGCACAGAAGTCGAGAAGAATCAGGAGAGCCATTATTAAGGAACAGATAAGGAGTCAAATCTTTCTCAAAGAAATCTCCGTAGATCAAGGCAGTGCTGTGACTACACCCTAATAATGATTGTTCTAGTTCCATCAATGTTCAGTAAGTAGGATGACTTTAAGAGATTAAGTCTGCTTATACAAACTAAGGTTGCACCTAGCGCGCCTTATATCTTGTTTAAGAAAAGGTTCTTACATATACTTCTATTGATCAGGTAGTCCGTCACCACTGATTATCCACAGCTAAGCAACGGAATATTTTACCTGAAGACCTCAGTCTCTTATAATAACCTAGTAGTGTCAAAACCTTGCTTAATGGGAAAATGTGAATTGGAGTGGTGCCGTAAGAGTGGAAAATATATAGGATTTTCTGCAACTCAAATAGACTCATTCTGCGGTACTAAACAATAAATATGATAGGCAAAAAGATGTATTAACTATTTAGGAAATCATTATGAACGAAGTTGTTACTTTGTTCTCGCATTACATATATAATTTTATTTTTTCTTCACTGTGCTTTGCGCTTAAAGCCCAAAAGACCTGGAGCAGTAGAGCACTTTTT
Source organism: Nicotiana glauca (assembly GCA_026770625.1). Taxonomy (NCBI): domain Eukaryota; kingdom Viridiplantae; phylum Streptophyta; class Magnoliopsida; order Solanales; family Solanaceae; genus Nicotiana; species Nicotiana glauca. The sequence continues at coordinate 62,817 of MU754152.1, forward strand.
ATCGTTGTTCGCCTTTGACGGCACTGTTGGGATCATCCCTTGAAGCAAATAATACTCCACTTAGACGTGTTTCCTTTGGTCCTTAATGGTAATCCCTACTTCCAGAACGACTGGTGAAACAATAGGACAATGCACAATAAATGATTCTGTGTCCAGCTAAACAGCTAGTTGTTCCAAAATAACAATACATGCAAGATGGATAGCAAATAATGAGAAACTAGGTTCTCAAGAAAGATAGATGAATACTTCTTTCAACAAGAGTGTATATATATCCACTAATGACAAAGAGACCTTTCCTTTTTTCTAGGAAGAGACAAGCACCAATCGAAAATACTCTACCGAGCACTATTATATGATAACACTATGAGCGAAATGAGCGTCCTACAGAAGGAGAAATGAGATACCACACAAAAGCACAATACTAGTCGTGGAGCCAGGATGAAAGCTAAGCAAGCATGCATTTTTATCACTAATGGATATCCAGAGATTAATTGCACTAACATGGATTTTCATGCTACCACTTAATAAAATAATGAAGACTCTCAATTTCAGAAGATTTACCGTTATATCGCATGCAATCAGGAGAAGAAAAGATTTCCTTCCAAGGTAATGAAAAGTAATTGGCGACAGTAAGCTAAACGATCAATTGCTCTCTTTGATCCAATAAGTGAATTTCGCAAAAGAAGGAAAGGTAATCCAACTCCTTAACTGAAATGGAAATCAACAGAATGAAATGTACATATGACCCTAAAATTTGTTTTCGTCTGACAATTTCCATTTAGATTCTCCATTAGCTCTTCTAATTATAGCACAAAAACTTAGATACTCTCTAATCATGAAGCAAATAGAGTATTTCCAATTCAACCTTTCTTCTTATTTTTCCTCTGAATTAAATTCCAGGTCCTATGGCCAAGATCATGCAAAATACGAGATCTTGAAAGCTTTATCCTTTTTCTCTTATTTTTCAATTGTTTGTTTTCTTAAATCTTTCCTTTTACCTTTTAACTGTACTGGTAGACAGGAATTATAAAGAAAGGTTACTCAGAAAATAAAATAATAACGAAACAGAGTTTGTGAGTAAACAAAAATATAAACAGCACATAATTTTGCAATATGTTTAAACAATATCAAGAATCATAACAATGAGACAACAACAACAACAACAACAACAACAACCCAGTAAAATCCCACAAGTTGGGTCTGGGATGGTAGAGTTTAAGCAGACCTTACCCCTACCCAAGGGGTAGAGACCAACAACAGAAAGCATAAAAATAATAACAGAATCAAAAGTACCAGAAAATAGATGAAAAACAATAACAGTAGCACGTAAGAAAGGCTCCGTATTATAAAAAGTGAAAGAGAAGTGTGGATACAACAATAACCACTAGCACTCTAGGATACAACCCTGTCAGACTAGCCTCTCACCCGGAGCGGAGTAGCAAAGAGCTCCGCTACCCCCTATCCTACAACCCTAATGCTACACAATCATAACAATGAGAATATCAAATATTTGAGTAGCAATATCTTAGTATCTTACTATATGCAACTTTTAAGCAAGAAAAAGAAAATGCTAAGCTTAAAAAAACAGTAAGCACTATTACCTGGGGGATTGACAATGGGAGAGAAAGCTATAAGGGCAGTCATTAGAGGTGGAGCTAAATTCTTCAGCAACTTCACCTCATATGGGTATTTATTCTTCTTTTCACCAAATAGGTTGTCTCCTTCATACACATTTCTCTTCTGTAAACGATTAGGAGTAATAAAAAGCTGCTTAATTATATACCCTAAGAAACAAAGAAGAAGAAGAAAAATAAAGAAACACACTGCATTTTTCTTTTTCGCAGTTTTATTAGGGGTTGACGGGTTGTACCTTAGTTTGTGTTGCCAAGAATTTTATGGAACAGCTCTGGTCAAGGCAAGTGGGCGACATAGAGAAGACTCGCATTTTTCCTTTGGCTTTCTGATGGAGGAGGCTTCTTCTTCTGCTGACAGTTGGATTTTTGCAGTGTGATTTTGGATTGAGTAAATTGCATATTTGGTACACCATGTTTTGAGAAAGTTTAATTTGATCCTTGAATGTTTTACTTATTTTAATTCCGTCCTTAATGTTCTGAGTTGAAGAAATATCATGTTCCTTTTCCCTTCTTTTTTTAATAGTTACGTTAAATTTTTAAAGCTTCTATTTTTTTTTTTGTTGAACATAAAAAGTACATTTACATATAGAGATACGTATTTAACTTATACGTATGAAGCATAACAATCGAATCGACAACATATTTTGAAATGTTATTATTTATTTCTCGAGAAAAAGTAGAATAAGTGAAGGAGGGGTAACAAAAATTATTAATCAACCTATAAGCCAAGAGGCTAGGCATGTAGAAGTGTGTTATAAAGTAAATATCCTCTATTGAATAATGAAGGATTTACGAAGTTACTTATTAGAGTCAGGAGAAAAAAGATCCAAGAAATAAATTTGTTGCTTGAGGAAAATAGAAAACAACATAAAATCTAGGCCATTTTGAATTTTCAAAAATTAAAACCACCAGATTTCTACTATCTAACTTACAATATATTAGCCTCGGTAGATCTTGTCAAGATAGGTAAAAGATAAAACCGTTTACGTTACTTAAAATACCTTCGAAGTCAGGTCCAAACACATGTTTAACACTAGAAAAAAGAAAAGGTTGATAAGATACCAGGTAAACTGTATAGAAGTTTCAAATAAATTTAAGTCAATCTTAAACTAATTAATTAACACTTTGATTATTTAGCTTTAGTTGCAACATCTTTTCTCTCATCAATCTTTTTTGGGACGTCCTTGGTCTAACGCTTGGATTAATTTGTAGGCGATTTATTTTGTTAATTAGGAAATACTTAAAATTACTAAATATAGGTGTATGGGGTCAAATTTGACCCTATACGCCTCTACGCCAAAGGGTACGCCTAATAAGCGTATATCTACTACAATAAGGGCACAACTTGGATATGAGGGCGAAGGCGACGCTATTTAGAACTGGGCGTCCCCGCTAGGAGGACGTCAACCACGTTCGATACTTTTATTATTATTTTAAGGAAGGCCCCTCCTTATATAAAGGGGACCTTCACATTGTAAAAACCATGGGTATTATTATTGAATAATACAACTCTCTCATTCTCTCTCATTCTCTCTCTATCTCTTACTTCTGACGAATAACTTTTCTTGAGTCCAGAATATCATTTTAAGTATTAGATCTACAGCATAGTTATCATTCTTACATCTCTAGGCCTATTATATTTGATTACGATTTACCCTCTCATATTTTTGATTATTTTCTAGCTTACAAAGTATACTTTTAACTTTTGAGCCAAACAATTTGGCGCCGTCTGTGGGGATTTCGAGAATCAAAATCATAGTATCCACCTAGAGATCAACCAATTACCTTTCTCTACATCACACGAAAATAAGAGATGGCTGAAAATAACACCAGATCGAAAGCTATAGTGGGTGTCACAACCAACCTTCTTGGTCCTCTCAACGAGGCCAGTGACAATGTCATCATCAACGCAACCCCCAGCACCGCACCAGGTGCAGAGATCTCATCTTCCCCATCTGAAGATCTAACGATCTTGCATGAAAAAGGAGCTTTCACATCTGCTATTAAGGAAGCACCCTTGGTGGTCAAAAGGCTACTGGAAGAATGGCTGACAAGCACCCTAAATGGCTTGGTCGAGAAATCACCACAAGGCAACATCAGGTTTGTGCCAACGATAAGCATCACCGCTGCCCTGGGCAAACATAAGGATACACGAGTAAATGACCAACCCATCGAAGCACAGACCAGTGACGGTACACTAACTGCCATCCTAAGGAAGATGGAAGAAATGGAAAATAGAAAATGGAAACAAAGCACTCCGCGACAAGATGAAGGAACACCAGGAGAGGGTCGACAAAATCCCTGGAGCTCCCAAGTTACTACCAAAATGCGACATGGGGAGGTTCGTAGAGCAGCCATACACTGAAGAAGCTGCCCCTTACTCTATCCCAAAAACCTTCAAGATGCCTCCCTACTTGAAGGTATACGACGGAACCACGGATCCCGAGGATCATCTGATCCACTACGTCACTGTTGTGAAGGGCAACGACCTATCGAAAGAACAGGTACCATCGGTGCTGTTGAAGAAGTTTGGCGAGACATTGACGAGAGGGGCCTTGACATGGTATTCTCAGTTGCCAGCTAAGGCAATATCAACGTTCGAGAAAATGATGGATAAGTTCGTCACTGCCCATGCGGGTGCGAAGAAAGCGGAAGCAAGGGTCAACGACATCTTCGCCATCAGACAAACCATGGGAGAAGGGCTCAGAGACTTCCTAGCCAGGTTTAACAGGGTGAGGATGAGTCTGCCGAATTTTTCGGAAGGTATGGCAGTCGCCGCTTTCCAGAACGGGCTAAGAAGGGACGACTCAAAGGTGACCAAGAAGCTGCTGAGCCACCTCATGAAATATCCCCCTACCATATGGGAGGAAATCCACAATGCCTATTATGCCGAGGTACGAGCGGACGAGGATGACCTCAATGGGCCGACTCAACGGCTAACGGCAATACACTCAGAAACAAGGAGAGATCGGCGTAATGAGGGATGTCGAGAACAACCCCCGTGCTCCAACAGAGACCGACATCAGCCGTACACCAGATCCTCCCATCCACCACCCAGACATACGGACGCGTTACAACAACGCGTCGCCCCACTTCGAAACGAAAGAGGTACGCTCCCTCTTATTATTCGCACATAACTTTTGTGTGTCTCATTCAGAAATAGTGTACGCACTGGAGAAGCTAGGCACCAAGGTGCAATGGTCGCAGAAGATGAAATCGGACCCCGTCACAAGGAAAACAAATGTCCCGTGTAAGTTCCATCAGGAACGGGGACACAAAACCGAAGACTGCATAGGCCTACGGCAAGAAGTAGTCAGGATGTTGAACCAGGGATACCTGAAGGAGTTACTCAGTGACAAAGGGAAAATCAACTTTGCGCGCGGACGGGAACAACCCCGTGGGCCGCCAAAGCCGCCTTCCCCAACGCGAACGATAAATATGATCTTCGGTGGCAGCAACGACTCAACGATCAACCACGTCAAATTCGCCAATACACACAGACTGAAGCCCCAGGTGATCAAATTCCCTATCCCATGGGGAATGTTCAGCATTAGGGGAGAGCCACGCACCGCGCAGGAGTGCTATAAAATAACTCAAGATTGCGCCCATACCCAACAACTAAAAGGGGCAAGTGCGGAGGCATAGCAATTAGCCGTGTCGGGGACTAAAATCGACCCGAAAGCGGACGCCACCAAAGATCCCGACGTCGTGGAAGCATGTAGAGCAACTGTCGAAGACCTCAACCCAGTCCAATTAGACTACACCTACCCAGCGAAGAAAGCCTACATCGGCCACGGCCTCGCCAACCCAAGTAAGTATCATGAATTCCTAACTAACTATGCAGATCTTTTTGCTTTCTCCCATTCACATATGCCAGGGATTCCGCGAAATATCGCCACCCACAAGCTGAACGTCGATCCATTGCATCCGCCCGTGCAACAAATGAGAAGGAAATTCAATGCCGCAATCAATGAAGCGGTCGGCGAGGAAGTGGACAAACTACTTGCCAACGGCTCCATCAGGGAATCAAAATACCCCCAGTGGGTCACCAACGTCGTCATGGTTAAAAAGAAAAACGGGAAGTGGAGGATGTGCGTAGATTTCACCGATCTAAACAAACATGCCCGAAGGATTCATTCCCACTACCTCACATCGACCAATTGATCGACGCCACCGCAGGACATGAACTGTTAAGTTTCCTAGACGCTTACTCCGGCTACAATCAGATCATGATAGCCGAGGAAGATCAAGAGAAGATGACTTTCATCACCCATCAAGGGACTTACTGCTACAAAGTAATGCCCTTCGGGCTCAAAAACGCAGGGGCTACGTACCAGAGATTAGTCACCAAGATGTTCAAAGAGCAGCTCGGTAAGACCGTGGAAGTCTATATCGATGATATGCTGGTAAAGTCGACAAGAAAAGAGGATCACATCGACCACCTGAAAGAAGCCTTCGGAATATTGAGAAGATACGGGATGAAGCTGAACCCCGAGAAATGTGCCTTCGGCATAGCCTCAGGGAAGTTCTTAGGATTCCTCGTGTCGCAATGAGGTATCAAAGTTAACCAAGACCAAATCAAGGCGATAGACGCAATACCTGAGGTGCTGAACAGCAAAAAATAGGTGCAGAAGCTGACGGGGCGAATAGCCGCCCTATCTAGATTCATTTCACGATCCTCCGACAGATGCCACAAATTTTTCAATGTACTAAGAAAGGACAATGGATTACACTGGAACGAAGAATATGTCGAAGCCTTGAGAAAACTGAAGGCGTACCACTGCTGGCCAAAGCAAATCCGGGCGAGCCCCTACTGGTATACCTGGCTGTATCTGAGGTCGCCGTCAGTGCAGTATTGGTTCGCGAGACTAAAGATACGCAATCCCCTATTTACTATATTAGAAAGACCTTAGTGGACGCCGAAACACGGTATCCGCACCTTGAAAAATTATCCCTGGCACTGGTCGTAGCTTCGCGGAAGCTCAGACCCTATTTTCAATGCCACCCCATAAAAGTAGTAACAACCTTCCCCTTGAGAAGCATCCTACATAAGCCTGAGTTATCAGGCAGGCTCGCCAAGTGGGCCATAGAGCTCAGCAAACATGATATCTTGTATCTCCCGAGAACCGCCATCAAGTCGTAAGTACTCGTCGACTTCGTGGCCAACTTCAGCGTAGAGATATTGCCAGAGGCGGAACGAGAGGCACATCGTGCCCCCTCTAACACCGACCTATGGGCTCTTTACACTGACGGCGCCGCTAATGCCTCGGGATCGGGACTGAGACTCGTTCTCGAGGTCCCCACAGGCAAAATAATTTGCCAATCCATACGATGCCCCGAGATAACTAACAACAAGGTCGAGTACTAGGCTGTTATCACAGGTATAAAACTAGCCATCAAGTACGGAGCTCGAAGACTCGTCCTCCATTGCGACTCCCAGCTCGTGGTGAACCAGGTCGCTGGGACTTACCAAATCAAGGAGCAGAGATTGCAAAAGTACCAATCGGAAATCCACAGATTAATGATCGAGCTCGACGAATGCCGCTTTGAGCAGGTTCCTAGGGCCCGGAACGTCGAGGCAAACGGCCTAGCAAAACTGGCCGCAGCCACTAAAAACTTCGACAAAGAAAGTGTAGTCACCCTCCTTTATTCAGCCATTGATCATACTGAGGTACTCTCCTTTAATTTGACTTGGGACTGGCGCAACCAGTTTGTGTCCTACTTGCAGGAGGGGACACTCCCACCTAACAAAAAAGAAGCCAAGAAGCTCCGCGTACAGGCCGCTCGGTATTGCCTGATTAACCGCGAGCTCTACAAAAGAACCTTTGGCGGACCCCTGGCCAAGTGCCTAGGGCCTCACCAAACGACACCAGTACTCGAAGAAGTGCACGAAAGCCACTGCGGCGCCCACACAGGTAACCGTGCCCTCGTACGCTGCTTGATACGGGCCGGCTAGTATTGGCCAACTATGAAGAAAGACGCGGCAGAATATGTCTGCCGATGCGAACAATGCCAAAAGTACGCCCCCATGATACACCAACCAGGGGGGCCTCTCCACTCGATCACTTCCTTATGGCTTTTCATCAAATGGGGAATGGACATAGTCGGTCCGCTACCAGCAGGACGAGGAAAGGTACGATTTTTATTGGTTTTAACTGACTATTTTTCCAAGTGGGTGGAAGCAGGTGCGTACACCCAAATACGCGAACAGGAAGTCATCGCTTTCATATGGAAGAATATCATATGCCGCTTCGGCATCCCCAAAGAAATCACTTGCAACAACGGACGATAGTTCATTGGATAGAAAACACCCGAGTTCTTCGACAAATGGCATATTAAGTGAATACTCTTCACGCCATACCACCCCTCCGCCAACGGCCAAGCAGAGTCATCCAACAAAATGATACTAAACATACTGAAGAAGAAGCTCGAAGACGTCAAAGGACTATAGCCTGAGCTACTACCAGAAGTACTATGGGAACACCGGACCACGCCCAAATCCTCCACAGGAGAGACACCATACTCACTGGTCTACAGAACCGACGCTGCCATACCGGTCGAAGTAGGCGAACCAAGCCTTAGGTATTCGCATACAAGCGGAGCAGAAAACGACGCGAACAGACTCCAAGACCTCGATAAGGCCGAGGAAAGAAGAGAAATGGCTCACATAAGAATGGTGTCCCAGAAACAACAAGTCGAAAGGTACTACAACAAGAGGGCCAAAATATGACCACTCAAAGTAGGTGACTACGTCCTCAAAGCCAAAACGCTGGCATCAAAAGACCCAAGCGAAGGAAAACTGGGCACCAATTGGGACGGACCATACAAAATCATAGAAGCAGCGAATAAATGGGCATTCCAGCTAGAGACAATGGAAGGAAAAACACTCCAAAGCAATTAGAACGTCGCCCACCTTAAGTATTTCCATTTCTAAAAGGCACCTCCCGAGTCGTACTCTTTTTCCCCTGCCCGAGTTTTGTCCCAGTTGGGTTTTCTCGGGGAGGTCTTTAACGAGGCGGCAGAGGGGATGCCTGGAGATACTCACGAGGCAATTTTATCACACCAGCCACTCCATACTCCCTCTCGACTGGCATGACAAAGGGGCTAGACTAGCATGATCTCCAATGTATGAAAGGCTACGGCCATCTCCAATGTATGAAAGGCTACGGCCATCTCCAACGTATGAAAGGCTACGGCCATCTCCAATGTATGAAAGGCTACGGCCATCTCCAATATATGAAAGGCTACGGCCATCTCCAATGTATGAAAGGCTACGGCCATCTCCAATATATGAAAGGCTACGGCCATCTCCAATGTATGAAAGGCTGCGGCCATCGCCCATGTACGAAAGGCTAAGGCCACCATCGTCAATAAGTCGACCCAGCTTGACTACGACAGACAAACTCCACGGTAGTCGAAGTCACATACATGGCTATGGCCATCTCCAACGTGTAAACGGCTAAGGCCACCATCGTCAATAAGTTAATCCAGCTCGACTACGAGAGTCAAAGTCACGTACATGGTTACGGCCATCTCCAACGTGTAAACGGCTAAGGCTACCATCGTCAATAAGTCGACCCAGCTCGACTACGATAAACAAACTTGACGACAGTAGAAGTCACGTACATGGCTACGGCCATCTCCAACGTGTAAATGGCTAAGGCCACTATCGTCAATAGGTCAACCCAGCTCGACTACGACAAACGAAATAACTCGACAATAGTTGGAGTTACGCACATAGCCAGGACCATCGATAATATCACGGTTAAGGCAACTGTCACTATCGGTCGCCAACTCTGTCCGATTACGGCGCAAAGCACATAAGCAACAGACAAGGCAACATTAACAAGCATCCACTCTACGGAGTCGAGATACTGAAAATAAAAGGTACGAAAAGAAATAGCAAAAGAGTAACTTCTATTATCATCAAGAAAAATATATACATATACAATGGAATCTATTTACATCTCCAAAAAACAACAAAAACAAAATAAGCACAAGTCCTAACAAGGCCCGCCGTCCTGTCCGCCGTCGCTTGCTGGTCCGTCATCTTTTCCGCTGCCGCCCTCAGCTTGATAAGCTGCAGAGATCCAGGACCCGGAAGCCAGATGGTTAACGTCTTCAGAATTATAGCCCGCACGGTCTGGGGAATCGCAACTATATCCACAGGCTTCTCGGGCAACCCGAGCAAAATGCCGCTGGTCCTCTACCTCCGCCTCAGTGGCTCGGCCTGCAGCAAGCAACTCCTCGAAAACGACCAGCTTGGCTTCAGCGTACACCCACATGTCCCGCGCCTCGCCAGGCACACCGTCGTCGGACCTGGACGCAGCAGCCTGCATAAGAGCCTCAATTTCAGCCGCCTTGGCATTGAGCTTGGCGGTTAAGGCATCGACCTCGGCACGCAAATTAGCGGCCTCCGCCGCTACCCCACGACCAACCTCCAGTTCATCCTCCTTTGACTGGAGAAGAGTCTCCAGTTCAATATTTCGAGCCAAGATGGCCATCAGCTGGTCATCCACCTGCTCCAGCTGAACTACCCTTCGCTTCAGCTGGGCCTCCGACTGCTCCAGGCCCTCACGAAAAACCTGAAACTGCGGGTCCTGTGCGAATAGGTCCGCCAGTGCTTGATGCTTGGCGCGACACTCCCGGTACTTCTTTTCCACCTTCTTAAAGGCGGCGACCTTATTCTGTGCTCACCGACCCCTCTCTATCTCCAAAATAAGGGTCTGAAGAAGAGACAGAAAGAAGACAAATTAGCACGCACCAAATTTCACTTTATAATACATAAAGAAAAATGAAATATACCCGCAAGGCCGCGCCAACAACCCTTCGAGATAGATCCTTGTCACTAATGTCTTTCAATATTTTGTGCTCAGTGGCCGCACACAGCAGGGTCATATCCGCTACGGCCTGCTCGCTATGTTGCAACAGGTTATATCCGCATGGGATCAAAATCTAGCGGTTAGACCCACCCGCCGTCATCCCCACGCGGGCTCGATCCTTCCTCAATGCACCCGCATTCGCAGGGGCCGTCTCAGGTTCTGCCCTCTCCTCATCATCCGCTTCCTCAGCAGTAGCCGACACGCCACCCTCCGGAATATGTACGGGGGCGGCGTCGAGAACTGCCCTTCCCTGGGGAGACGAGCTCCCTGAGCGGATGGCATCGGCCATAAAAACTGGCCTCGACTTCGAACGGGGCTCGCTCGCCCCTCGTCCTCTATGGCTATCCCCTTGCCGAGCATCAACCGGCGTCTCTTCCTTTCCGGCGGCTCTTCACCCTCGAAAGTCTCCTCTACGGGCCGTGGGGACGACGGTGAAGGAGTTGTTTCACTTGTGGACGCATCCACAGGTGCAACCTCAGGTTGAGGAACCTCTGGAACACCATTACTGGGCGATACACGGGGTACGTACTCATCTCCAGAATCAGTCCCCACCCAGACGAGGTAGCGACATTCTGCTTCTTCCTCTTAGGGGCGCTCCGACCTGCCAACGTAAATAAGTCAGGTAACGAAACCTAACGAAACCTCCAAACCATGGTCAAAGAGTTACCTGGTGGGCCGTATCGATCAAGGAACGCGGACCAGGTGCGACACTCTTCCGCAAATGGAATCAACCTCTCCACCCATGACCTAATATTGTCAACAAATCGGGGTGGAGAAGCCCTCGCTGCAAAAAGGAGAGGGAAATCTAAAAGAAGTTATAATAGCCGTACGGTCAAGATCACGAACAGTACTGAATTCAAGAAAAAATACTTACGTTCTAGATTCCACCTTTCCGGGAATCCTTTAGGATTCGACACCAAGTGCTCCGTCCTGATGTAGAAAAATTTACGCCAGAAGCGGCGGTTAGTCTTGTCGTCGGCCTTAACGACCAGGCCCCTCGTGCCATGGCTTTTTAGTTGCAGCATAGTACCCCTCATGTAGCCAGGGCTGAAATTGTAAGAGGTGGTGGACCGAAATGCTGCATTCGGCCCTGGCCAAATAGGTGGTCATAATACGACACACCTTCCAAGTGTAGGGAGTGAGCTAAGCCGGGCACACATTGTAAAAGCGGCAGAGCTCCTTCACGAGGGGATAAAATCGTAGGTCGTATCCGATCAAGAACGGATATTCGTAAAATGTGCAGTATCCCGGCCGGTGCACGTTGGCATAGTCCGTCCCGGCCGGCTCCATCACCACGTGGTCTGGAATCTGGTACGCCTCTCGCAGGTCGTCCAAATGTGATTGTAATAGCTCACTATGATCCCAAGAAGGAGTCATGCTCTTAGTCGGAAAATCTCTACGAGCGTGTATCTCTTTTGAAAGGACATTATCTACGCTAAGAAGGACGAGGGGTTTCTCTGCCTTTTTTCCATCACCACCCGAAGATGGTAGAACCCTAGATGGGGTGTCACCCTTGGCTTTTTTGCTGTTTTGCCCACGTTCCACCATAATTATTTTTTATATAAATCAAGCTCTGACAATAAGAAGGGTGGTTTCAATAGAAATGGAAGAATTCATCACGAAGTAGCGGTTTTTGGCAAGGAAGATGAAAAGGAAAGTAGAAAGAATTCAGAAGTTCGAAAGATAAAAAAGATTGAACCTTCCTCCTATTTATAGGGCTAAGATACATGGAAATCGAAGAGGCATGATTCAAAATGGGCGCGGGAAACCGAAACGTCAAATCATCTCCTGAAACGCCTCGGGAGCAAGTATAATGATGACGCATGCTGGCGGTGATGTCATTTCAAAAAGGAGACCACGTGTCAACAGATCACCGACGCCATATATTTCCCCTACTCACATCATCGCCCTCATAATAAGGTCAAATTTTCCGAAGACGAGGTCGGCATTTCCGCCCATTGAAGACGTCTACTGAATACGCCTCCAACGAGCGGAGGGACTAACTGTATGGGGTCAAATTTGACCCTATACGCCTCGACGCCAAAGGGTACGCCCAGTAAGCGTATATCTGCTACAATAAGGGCACGGCTCGGATGTGAGGGCGAAGGCGATGCTATTTAGAACTGGGCGTCCCCCCTAGGAGGACGTCAACCACGTTTGATACTTTTATTATTATTTTAAGGAAGGCCCCTCCTTATATAAAGGGGACCTTCCCATTGTAAAAACCATGGGTATTATTATTGTATAATACAACTCTCTCATTCTCTCTGATTCTCTCTCTATCTCTTACTTCTGACGAACAACTTTTCTTGAGTTAAGTATTAGATCTACAGCATAGTTATCATTCTTACATCTCTAGGCCTATTATATTTGATTACGATTTACCCTCTCATATTTTTGATTGTTTTCTAGCTTACAAAGCATACTTTTAACTTTTGAGCCAAACAATAGGTTCATTCTTTTACCCCCTCCGTTATGATTTGAACCCACAATTTTAAAGACGTTGAAGGTAGATAGTGCTTATCACTTAGAGCAATCATCTCTTGTCCTATCGACATACATAGGCATTCTATAATGGGAGTAGTCCTATCCTCCCTTTACATTGTAAAGTGTATAAATAAAACTTTAAACTATATAATGAAATGGATTAATTAACGGTGAAATCAGTATGATTGATTAAACTTAGCTTGTCTAAAGATATGAGCTAACTCTTATACCCATATTCAGTAATCTTCGTGCATGGCAATGTAACTCGATCAGTCAAATTTGCCAAAAAGAAAAAAAATGTAAACAGTTATCGATCGACTCCATTATTCTCAGTAGTCTTTAACAGTTATCATATAATTTACTAATAATTAATAAAGAAGATATTCTCAATCATCCCTTTAACTCCCCAGTGTATATATATATATCTCCCATTTTGTGTATAAAATGAACCATATAAATAGATTACATAATTACTCTCCATGCAAACCCGCTTGTACTTGTATTGAATGATTCCTCTTAATCAGCATTATCTATACTATCTATTAAGTCATAAGAAGGACACAAAGATGTATTCTTTCTGAAAGTCTACCATTAAATTAGATATAAAAGCCCTTACGTCTAACCTAGCTAGAGAGAAACAAATACTAGTACTTTTTTTTTTCAAGAGGACAAATCAAAGTCATACTTTAGGTTATGGTCTTAGTTATCTCAAAAGAACAAATATCTTCTCAATCTGCATAATAATTTCTTTATATATAAGGGGAATTCCTTTCAAACAAGAAGTGAATACACAAGCTTTGAAAGAAATGTTTCAGCAGGAATTAATCACAATTCACAAATACTGTATTAGGGGATAAAGGATGCAGCATGTTTAACAGTGCTCCTGGATGATATTTAAAAAAAGACATGAGATTGTACATTTAGTAAAACAGTAGTACTATAGTACTGATTATTTGATAACAATCTCCAAATTAAAACCATAAAACTATGATAAGATCTCATGAAAACCAAACTTCCCAACGTTTAAAATAACAAAGAAACTAGTATGTCATATGCTACTGTAGCCATATTACATGTTTTTGGACTCATCATCCGAGTCCTCAACGGTGACAACATCTTTTTTTGTACTGGTTCCGATCCCGTCTGCCGCTGCTGAATCCTTGTTTTGAATCACCTCGACCTCAATGTTCTTCATCTTTGCTTGTTTCGCCTGCAAAATATTAATATCAAAAGTTGCATTAGCTAGGGTATATACAAAGAAAGTCTTGAAGAGAGCAGGGGTATAACAGTAATTTTACAGAGAGTTTTCGGTAAAAATCTAGGTTGACAAGTGTCTCCCTTCTGTCACCCCCCCCCCCCCC
>MU754152.1:83207-105342 GCA_026770625.1 Nicotiana glauca
TTTTTTTTTTTTAGTTTACCATTATTCATGTATTTCAATTAGAATTTTTATGTTTGAGTGCTTTCACTTTATTTACTCAGTTAGTTTGTACTCAGATGTTATCTCATTGTAGATGTAATTAGTATATGTTTTGTATGAATTTTGGTATTACATTTTTCGAGATGTTTTGGATTTACATAAGCTAATTTTAAGAAATTAAATATACACGTAATTAATAATACACAATTTAACTATAATTTTAAATGTATTATATATATGTTTTGTCATAAAAATATTTAAATATCTATATTTTAGGATCACTACATTTTCTTCATAAAAATGTCCCTTTTATTTATAGAAAGTAAGTAATATTGGTACATTTTTATTCGTCACAAATTTATTACATTTAGTGACAAAAAATGGTCTTGATATTATAACATAATTATATTTTTATCTATAAATTAACTTAATGTTTGACGTTAATTGAAATTGTCACTAATTAAGACAACATATAGCGAGAAATTAGTATTATCACTAATAGCACCATTTGTCGAGACACAAAAATAGTTTTAACTACGAAATTGTTGTCCTTTTTGGACAAAATAATTTATTGCGAATTTATATATTTAGAGACAAAAGTTTTTTTGTTGTACATAAAGCATAACCATTTAGTGACATAATCACATTCTTTTAACTACAAATTGTGTATAGTTTTAAAGACNCAACTACGAAATTGTTGTCCTTTTTGGACAAAACAATTTATTGCGAATTTATATATTTAGAGACAAAAGTTTTTTTGTTGTACATAAAGCATAACCATTTAGTGACATAATCACATTCTTTTAACTACAAATTGTGTATAGTTTTAAAGACAACCGACATCGTCACTAATCAAAATTATAGTTAGTGACAAAATAAATTCGTCGGTACTGAAGACCCTTTTAGCGACGATTCAATCTCTTTAACTACAAAATTTTTACACTTTTTGTGACAAACAAGTTTGTCATAAATAATATATTTTTGAGGACGAAAAAAAATCGTAGTTAATATAACTTTATTTTGCGACGAAACGCAAAGTTGTCTTTATATACTATTAGTGACGGTGCTTTACAGACGAAAGATTGACAAAAAAAATTTCGTCACAAAAAGTCTTTTGCAACGAAATATGAATTTTAGGCGACAAAATAATTCATCATTGATAATCAAATTTGTTGTAGTGGGTGTACATGAGTTGGATTGGTTTAGTTTTTATTAAAATCAAATCAAACCAACTATATCGATTTTGATTGGTTCAATTTTGTTCGTCTTTTCGAGTTTCTTTTATTATATGAATATTATTTCAATCTTACTTTATTAAAGTTACAGATAAAGTTTTGATAAGTGAATATATATCTTTAGTGAAAAAAATTTAAAACTAACACAAACATATGATCTATTAAAATATGTTTATGGGAGAATTTTTTTAGTAACATATGATAGTTATTTTCTTAATCATGTAACAATAATTTTTCGTTGACTTAAGCTTTCAAGGTTAAACGAATATAATAATTAAACAAAAAAATCAGTTATAAACCTAAATAATGATGTGTTCTATTTAATTTTAAAATTATCGATAAAAGACCATTTCAAATTCGAAAAGATATGAAAATTTAATAGATTTTGACATATGAATATGAAAGAACAAAGAGATTGATGTATTTCAATAACATTTGATAATGATGTATTTCAATAACACTTGATAAGATAGTAATAATACAAACATTATTCTACGTAAATAATAATATACGTACTTTATAGTTCTATTAAATATTATATCCCACGAGATGATCACAAATATTTTTAGATATTTTTAACAAAATTTAATATAAAGTCTTAAAAGTGTATGTAAAAGTAATATATTTATATATCGGTTTGATTTGGATTTTTCTTTACTCAATACCAAACCTAATCAATTTTTTTAATTGGTTTAATATGGCTTTTCGGTTTGGTGCATCCTAGTCTGAGTGGATGAATTCACATCTTATATCATTGGTTTCAAAAAATTAATTAATAACCTGATATGATGAGTTGGATTTACTAAATCTTATTAATTTCTTTCAACCTTATCAAGTTCTATTTAGAGAACTATTGTTTTTTTATTCTTTAAATAATTGAATGAGATTCAGCAGTAACGAGAGTTAGGCGAACCCCTATATAATCATGCATTTTATCATCCAAAAGCTCAATTTGATAAAGAAGATGGCGTAATATATGTTGGGTTTAAGCTTCTTAGAGCTTAAAAGGGGGAGAATGAAAAATGGAGCGAAAAAAATGAAATTTTGATTGTTCCCTCTTTGATAAATATATATTGTCCCATATTGGAGGAGAAAAAGACTTTTAAAAGAAGGCAAGTCTCGCATCGTCATCGCTTAACTTCGGCTTTTGTCAAATTATTGAGATTTGAATTTGGTCAAATAATTGAGTGATCAATTTTTTGGAACAAACTTATTTGTTAATATTAACGCAATATTTGGTGCTTTGCATAAATAGTCATTTTATAAAACACCAATTTTGAGTTGCAACCTTACATGAAGAGTTGTAACTCTTCAGTATAACCCAACGTTTTGGCTATATTAATACATGAACCCTCCCTCAGATTTTCCATATGAAAATTTTGATTTTTCCTTCTTCTTTCTGCATTGTTTTAACAGAAAAGAAAGCAGTAAGTGTGATCTACTATTGTTCTTTGCGTTCTTTGCCACTGTGGTTTGAATTACCGCTACACTAGTGAGGTTAGCCGTTCTATCCTGGGAGGAAATAATCCTAAACATCTGGTACTAGGAGGGGATTAAGTTCCTTAAGGAAATATTCAGTGGGCTCGAAATCATTATGTTCTTCTACATCTCTAATTTTATATCGTTTCTTTATTTTGAATATACTTTCGAATACAGATTACTAACAATATCAATGTGAAAATTGAGGGTGTTAATGAATATTTAAAAACTGACTAAATCGACCTAAACATACCATACCAAACCAATTTTTAGGTTTCTTTTAATAAAACTGTAGGTTTTTATATAATTCTATAATTGTACCGATAATTAGGATAGGTTTAATTTTAAGAAAATAAATCGAAAAAATACCAAACCGTATCGAATAAATTTACAATGTAAAATAATATATTTATATATTAAGTTTAAAAATAATAATGCATTATAAAATTTCTTGTGCTTTGAAATTATGATACAATTACAAGCCAATAAGTAATTAAACTCAAAATCCTAATACCCAAACCTATTATGCTACTCCTATTGAAACTAAATTATTTTCAGCATGTTCACTAGCAAAACACAAGGTATTGTATCCATTATGAGTAGCAATTACAATGTATAAGTTTCCTTTCGCATGATTTTGATTTATCTTTTTAAATATTTGATCTTCTATAAACTTTATTCTTGAATTCCAGGTTAGTTAATATTTTTTCACTCGTGTGATTTATATCTTTTTTGTATTTGCTTAATTACTTTCACGTTATTGTAGAATAGTTGATGGATCTGTACTCGGGTCATCTTTCATGTTTTCTTAATCACTTTTTAAATAGTAATAATGTTTAGAAAGTTTTTCTAAGTCCTACGCTTTTATTACATTTTACTTCTAATAGTGACTTTTATATGATATTTTAAAAAAATACCGAAAATAAATCGAATCGTACCGATAACAAAGAGAAATCAATATGATTGGGACAATTTCGAAAAATCTAATTTTAGTTAAACATAGTAAAATAACCGAAAAAATAGTACGATATAAAATTTATAAAATAACCAACCAAACTGAACCATTTAAACAATAGTCACAATGAATGAAGAGCTTACATATATTAGTATTTAAATATCTAAGATATATAATTTTGGGATGCCACCTTCTGACGTTTAAATTTGAACGAGTGAAGTTGCATCTTCTTTTCATTTGTTCTTTTGTAATGACAAGACGGTCTAAATGTGTCTAAATAGTGATGATTAATGAAGGATGTGGTTTACTCGCTTGATTAATAAATTGGCAACTATATGTTTTTATGAGATAATATTGATACAACTGTTAAATATCCTGCATAGAGTCATCTCAATGGTTTGGGACTAAGACATTATTGTATAATTGGTAATTGGTTGACATAGATAGATTTAGAAATCTATTCTTGGTTGTATTGGAAAAAATTAAGTTAGCATATTAAATTAATTATGTGATGATATGTCATGACACGTGGATCAATAGGAGAATGACAGTTGGCGAAGAAAGTGAATAGTCACGAGCTTTAATAGACACGAACAAAGATTCAAGAAAACTAGAAGGAATGTGTGCTCGAACCTCTTGAAAATTTGAAAAAGCATTGGAGGAATGAACCTAGATAACAAAAAAGTATAGATACGTATTATTGAAAGTTAAATGAGAATTAATTACATGAAACGTTACAGAATCTGTACTGAACCGTTACGATTGTCAATTATAATGTTACATTAAATGTCATTAATTGCCCATAATGACTCCATTATGGGAGGAAAGAAACGTATTACTTAAAAATAGCTATAAAAAGTAGGGGAATAAACATTTGTAAGAACACGAAATACTATTGGAATACATTGATTTACTTTACTTTCTATCCAATTGTCACGACCTAAACCCCGCTCCGGTCGTGATGGTGCCTCTCGTGAAGACAAGGCCAGCCAGACCATTTCAGAACACCACTTAAAGCAGTTAACAGTTAAATAACAGTTCGAATATAAATTAATGATATTAATTAATGTAATTACAACCCAATACAGCCCGACCGGGGTGTCACAAGTCACGAGCATCTATAAGAATGAAATCCCCACTTTACAGTCTAGAAATACACTGAGTAATAATGATGAATAACATAAATGGATTGTGGTGCTGCGAACGCTGGCAGTCACCTCGCTAAAACCTTTACAATTCTGCCTCCACGTGGCCAATACCCGCCACCGGGTGAATAAGTACCTGCAACTGCACGCGAGGTACAGGGAGTAAAGTGAGTACTCCAACTCAGTGAGTAATAAAGGTAAATAATAACTGAGCAGCAAGGAATTACGTAAAGCAACCAACATGCTGTATAGAAGCTGGGTACAATTTTCTTAGAAAAATACTGAAATCTGTGATATCTTTAGAAATGCCTTGGCTCAGTTCAAATCTCTTTTGAAAATGGTCTTTTCAATAATTATGAAAACGATTTCAAAACAGTTAGTGCTGATAAGCACGGAAAATTCGCCCCTCGGGCACAAGTACCACAGGTAAAAAGGCAATTAAATATGTAAGATGAGCACATAAAAGTCCGCCCCTCGGGCATATCTCAAAAACAGTACCAGCCCCTTGAGCTCAATATCAATCGCTCAGAACAGTATCAGCCCCTCGAGCTCAGTATCACATCACTCAGAACAGTATCAGCCCCTCGGGCTCAGTATCACATCACATGGGTACCCGCGCTCACTGTGGGTGTGCAGACTCCGGAGGGGCTTCTACAGCCCAAGCGCTATCATAATAAGGCCTGAAAGCCTGTACATATCAATATGAGGCCTGAAAGCCTTCTCACAATACACTCGAGGCCTGAAAGCCTCCTACAATATACTCGAGGCCTGAAAGCCTCCTCACAATACACTCGAGGCCTGAAAGCCTCCTCACATCACTCAACATATCCTCACATATGGCTCTCGGCCTCAATCAGTCCAAAAATAATCATAAGCCCCTCGGGCATCAGTAAAACAATAATGCTCAGCTCAGACAATGGTTCAATATCAGTTAAAAACTCAAGGTTGAGTAAAAATATAGCTGAGTTCATGAAACAGTGTAATTCAAATGGACTGAATTCAAATAATATTTCAAATAGTGAGGAAAAAAGTGATGATATCTCACAAGGAGTTCAAACAGTCGGCAATAACCCCCAAGTATGGCAATAGGCCCAAGTCATAGTGAAAAACAACAAGTCATAGTGAAATACGCGGTAAAATCAATAACCAGGATGGACCAAGTCACAATCCCCAACGGTGCTCTACCCCACGCTCTCTATCCGGCGTGCAAGTCACCTCAATATAGCACTATGGATGCAAATTCGGGATTTCAAACCCTCAGGATATCATTTATAATCATTACTCACCTCGAACCGGTGAAATCTCTAGCTCGCGACGCCTTTGCCCCTCGAATAGACCTCCTTGTGCATTGAATCTTATCAAAACCACAAGGAATACGTCACAATAGGCTAATGAACAATAACCCAATCGAAAGGACTCGAAAAATATCAAAAATCATGAAGTTGGTAAAACCCGAGCCCCGGGCCCACTTCTCGAAAAATTACAAAATTCATATCACCGGATTCCTCGTCTCTCCACGAGTTGATACATATCAAATTTACCAAAATCAGAGCTCAAATGCCCCCTCAAATCCCAAATTTCATTTCAAATATCAAGCCCTAGTTCTTCCAATTTTACCCAAATTTTCATGAATTTACAGGTTGATTCTTAAATAAAATTGTGTTTCTAGGCCATAGGACTCACCTCCAATCGATTCACGTCGAAAACCTCTTTATTTTCTACCAAAAAGCTCTTAAGGTGCTCGACAATGGAGGAAAATGGACCAAGCTTCGTGGATGAAATAATATAAAAACCCTTATGTATGCCCAGTTTTTACCCTACGCGAACGCGGTCAACACCCCCGCGTTTGCGATGAACAAAAATCATTGACCAGGAAATTACTCTACATGAACGTGGCTCCCAGTCCGCGAACGCGATGCTTCAGGATCTCCAACTACGCGAACGCGTCCCATTGACCGCGAACGCGATGCACAGGCCACTCCTCCTACGCGAACGCGGACCCCATTGTCGCGAACGCGATGAATAAACTTGGCAGGACCCCAGGCCCCCTTCTACGCGAACATGAAGCCACCCACGCGAACGCGATGCACAGGCCACTCCTCCTACGCGAACGCGGACCCCATTGTCGCGAACGCGATGAATAAACTTGGCAGGACCCCAGGCCCCCTTCTACGCGAACATGAAGCCACCCACGCGAACGCGATGCACTGGAAACTCACCCCTTCGCGAACGCGGACCAATCCCTGCGAACGCGAAGACCAATTTTGGTCTGCAACTGCTGTGCATTTTCTGCAGCAATTCTAAGTTCAAAACTTCCCGTTTAGCCATTTGAAATCACCCCGAGGCCCCCCGGGACCTCAACCAAAAGCACCAACATATCCCAAAATATCATATAAACTTGTTTCAATCATCAAAACCCATCAAACAACACTAAAATCATCAATTCTCATCGGATTCAAGCCTAAGTTTCTTCAAAACTTCCGAAATACCCATTCGATCAAAAACCCAAACAAAACACCTCCGAATGACCTGAAATTTTGCACACACATCCAAAATCACCTAACAGAACTACTGCAACTCTCAGAATTCCATTCTGACCCTCGGATCAAAATCTCACCTATTAACCGGAATTCGCCAAAATACTAACTTCGCCAATTCAAGCCTAATTCTACACCGGACCTCCAAAATCAATTCCGATCACACTCCTAAGTCACAAATCACCTCCCGAAGCTAACCGAATCACCGAAAATCACATCCGAGCCCTCTAACTCATAAGTCAATGTCCGGTTAACTTTTCCAACTTAAGCCTTCTTAAAAGAGACTAAGTGTATCATTTCCTACCAAAACCAATCCAAATCAACTCTAACACACCAAATACTGATAATGAAACATGAAGAAGCGTAAAATGGGGGAAACGGAGCGGTAACTCATGAGACAACGGGTCGGGTCATCACATCCTCCCCAACTTAAACCAACGCTCATCCTCGAGAGTACCCAAAGTTGTCCTAGAAGCCAACCAACAGCTAAATAAGCTTACTAGGCATATACCCGGGGTGATCCCACGTCACCCTATCTCACATAGGCCCGATAACACAACATAGCTGAAATCTCACAATCCATCTCGACCATAAACCGTAGAACCGCATTGCACTTTCCGAAATCATACACAAGATCAGAACCTCACCTTTATACTCAGAATAAGCCCAAACCAGCTGTAATAATCCATACCTGCAACCCCAGGTGCAATCACATGATATACCACATAACCCAATTACTCGAAACGATAACTTCTATCCATAGCAGTTGCCCACAATACCCGAATACCGGTAGG
Organism: Nicotiana glauca; assembly: GCA_026770625.1. Classification (NCBI taxonomy): domain Eukaryota; kingdom Viridiplantae; phylum Streptophyta; class Magnoliopsida; order Solanales; family Solanaceae; genus Nicotiana; species Nicotiana glauca. The sequence goes on from MU754152.1 coordinate 91,371, forward strand.
AAACCTCTTATTAGCTAAAATCTTATTCCAACACTTTCGTATACTACCAACGATAAATTAAACATGCAATAAACCGCAACCATTTCTCAGATCAACCATTCATGAAGCCACTTCCCTTTGGATTAATACCACAACAAATTTCCGAGCCGAACCTCGATATTATCCTTCTAACAAGCTGAATTAAATCTGTTCGTATTCATTAATGACTCCCACGATCACCTCGAATCCAGCACACTACTCTGGTGATATGACACCTCAACATAGGCCTAAGACATAACTTGCACAATACACGCACCAACAAGAAACGGTCCGAACATACTCAAATCATGGCAAATGACTCAAACTAAAGAGTTGTACCTCAAGTTCATCGGTACCATTACAACACAAGGCTAAGACCCCGTCTCACATCATAGAATATAACACATGACTCTACCCCAAAAGGTCATATCTCCATATGGCCTCGCCACAATGCGCGATCCTACCCAAACACTGTTACCCATGGAACACCTCAAGTTACTATGCGCAAAATTGACAGCCACGCAAAATTTGATCCCTGGAACCAAAGCAATTCATTATATCCACGGCGAAACAAATAACATATGACTCGCAACCCGATAGGTCATAATCGATACTCTATTTACCAAACAACACCCAATTACTCTTCCCGCTCGACTTCCTCTATGAATCCCCAATAGAACCGCACCACATGTGCCCATATCCAACAAATCATAACGTCTCACAGCATAGAAAAGCAACTCATAGATCTCCCCAGATCATTAGCAAGTTCAATAATGATCGAATCAATCTATCCCTCAACAATTCAACTCGGGACTAACCAGGCTAACTCAAGCCAAATACGTAGTCGCATGGGCCTGCCAACAAACTCAATACCAAGAAGCCTGAAGCTGCTCCTTCCACCACTATAACTCCTGCCAGAGCCGTACGATACGGTGCCCGGCACCAAATAAATACCGAAATCCACAATCTCGCCCGACCACAAGAACGCATCCGAAAAAGTCCCTCAATACCAGAACTGAATCAATGGTAGAAACCTCTGCACTGACATCCGCCACGAAGGCCCAATTAAGAAAAGCAATCCTTCCCAGCCGTTCGCTGGTCTTTAGAATACAAACCACTCTACTAGAACATAATCCGATGCACCTCGCCACACAACCTGTGGCATTTTCCGACATAGCCCATAACACAATAGTCTAGAATAACCCAACATTGAGACAACTAGTCTACACCCCAATATCATATCCAAAATCTAATATACCAAGCAAAGAAAGATCCAATTGGGTCTCCAAGTCCCCAATAGCCGCTAACGGTACCAATACACACAATCCTCAACTACTACACAGTCTGTACTTGAGAACTCCCAGTCTCCAACTCCATATAGCACATGAATCACTGTACCTGATCCCAAATTCCGCAGTATGAGTACATATTACACCTCGAGTACCCAAATCATTCCATGAAAGATATTCTAAAATTATCCTATGCCATCAAACAAACTCAGATATCAACAGTCGATCTAGTAAGAAAGTGCCGTAATACTACCAAAATATCATCAGTCTAAACATATTACCCCTTTCCGAGACAAATACTCTCGTCAAATAACTTCCAATTAGCAGTATCATTTCCTTCGTTATCTGAGGATACTCTTTACTTAAGAGTTTTATGAACTTCTTTTCAGAACTGAACTGTAACTCACCTAGCCAACAACTTCCACTAATCCCATTTGGAAGAAAATCATTACACATTCCATGCTTCGCATACCCATAGAAAATATATTCATCTCCAAACCACGGTAAAACCCAACAAGGACTTTCTCCCCCAATTCCATGTGCACAAGCTAAACTGCCAGGACTGAATCCTTCTACCCAAACCAAGCTAAGCAAGCTACCAAAGCTCGAGTGCATTGCTGCAAAATGCCTGTAAGGATCATTACCTCGAACACATACGAAGAATTAATCATACCCTTAACATACCGATTCGGTCCACTAACAAGATACTTTATTTATCTAGGTTTCCTTCTGATTCATTTTCAACTTGATATTCCCTCTTGCTGTAGCACCACAGTTCCTCAACCCAGGCTCACTACACGAGACCCAAGCACAAGACCACACTGTCTAAGAACCATAAGCCACTAAATACTCTCCCAAATATTCCCAGAAATACCACATTCCAGAATACTTTACTTGAAGAACTTCCTGCGAATCCGAATTCGTTACCATTACTTTCCAGATACCGATACATAGGATCCCATAATCAACATAAAAATACCACAAGTCTTGACCCTTTTCCAATGAAAACACAGTCTCTACCCACATACACAACCTTAAGACACCTGATTGCTACATGTAGAATCTTGAACACATTAAAACCATTCTCGAGAGTCATTCACTCTTATTCAAACTGCAAATTACCTGACCCAGCGAACAGAGTCACTCATGCCTTATTGGCACTCTGATAACGCAAAATGAGATCCTCGTCCCAATACAATCAAACATCTTCCTGCTCCATGCACCGAGCATTCTTACCAACAACAGCTTAAGACATCCTCTGATCTTGCACATCTACGTGGCACCATATAACCTTTGTCAAAATTTTTCTTTTACTCTAGCCATAGCTGGCTCACCCGCACGCTCCAACTAAAGCCAACATAGCACATGCCCGTACAATTAGCTAATTGATAGCAAACTCCCCAACTTGGGTCGAAGCCATATTTCAAGACACACTCAACAACTCATAACACTTTAACTCTAATAATGCCACCATACCATAGTGAGATTAAACTCAAATCATTTACAAGTTTGTGGAAACAACATCTAGTATTGTAATCCCCTGCAAATATCTCATTTATCCCCACATCAGTTGAGTCCACTCTCTTAAGCGACTCGAATTTTCAAATTTCCGCACGTACCCTTCAGTTACACATGAGATCTCCTAACATACACACAATGGATCGTACCACTTAAGAACACTCCGCAGGAGATAACCCACCTGCTTCGCCTCAATTTAACATTTCTGTATACCTTCCACCGACATACACATTACACAGTCATTTAGTCTTCCTGGGTCTGAACTCATTCTGCCATATGTAATGCACTTCGCTCCCCAACTAGGAGACACAAAAAAAAAATATTCTTCACGCGCCCATAATTCGGGCTACACATCAAATCACAATAGGAATCGAATCACTTAACAGTTCATCTATTATCCAGCAGACTTCTTCGTCATTACCAAGTCATATAAATACATCTCGCAGTACTAACATACTCATCACATGGATATCCAACCACCATTCCGGCTAATAGGGACAATACCGAACATATAAGTTCAAATCACCTGCTCACACAATCAGCACCTCGGTGCTCAAGCCATAGGCAAGGATCCGGCCTCAAGTCCTCCAGACTGGCCCAACATCGAACTCACAGAGATCACATCTCGCCCCTCGATCGGGGGAATCACAAACCATCAAGGCGAATATAATACTGAGCGCTCAAGTGCGCACACAGACGTGTGGTAGGAATTTCAAGAGTTTCTTTTCAAGCTGAATCAAGGACGCACGATAAGAATTCAAGAATGTGAAGTTTCCCTAAGGGTTCTGCAGCCTCTCGAGGATAAATACAGACGTCTCCGTACCGATCCGCGAGACTCTACTAAACCTGCTCATGACTCGTGAGACCTAGTAACCTAGGCTCTGATACCAACTTGTCACGACCCAAACCCCGCTCCGGTCGTGATGGCACCTCTCGTGAAGACAAGGCCAGCTAGACCACTTCAGAACACCACTTAAAGCAGTTAATCAGTTATATAATAGTTCGAATATAAATTAATGATATTAATTAATGTAATTACAACCCAATACAGCCCGACCGGGGTGTCACAAGTCACGAGCATCTATAAGAATGAAATCCCCACTTTACAGTCTAGAAATACACCGAGTAATAATGATGAATAACATAAATGGACTGTGGTGCTACGAACGCTGGCAGTCACCTCGCTAAAACCTTTACAACTCTGCCTCCACGCGGCCAATACCCGCCACCGGGTGAATAAGTACCTGCAACTGCACGCGAGGTGCAGGGAGTAAAGTGAGTACTCCAACTCAGTGAGTAATAAAGGTAAATAATAACTGAGGAGCAAGGAATCACGTAAAGCAACCAACATGCTGTATAGAAGCCGGGTACAATTTTCTTAGAAAAATACTGAAATCTTTGATATCTTTAGAAATGCCTTGGCTCAGTTCAAATCTCTTTTGAAAATGGTCTTTTCAATAATTACGAAAATGATTTCAAAATAGTTAGTGCTGATAAGCACGGAAAATTTGCCCCTCGGGTACAAGTACCACAATATAGCAGGTAAAAAGACAAATAAATATGCAAGATGAGCACATAAAAGTCCGCCCCTCGGGCACATCTCAAAAACAGTACCAGCCCCTTGGGCTCAATATCAATCACTCAAAACAGTATATGTCCCTCGGGCTCAGTATCACATCACATGGGTACCCCCGCTCACTGTGGGTGTGCAGACTCCGGAGGGGCTCCTACAACCCAAGCGCTATCATAATAAGGCCTGAAAGCCTGTACATATCAATATGAGGCCTGAAAGCCTCCTCACAATACACTCGAGGCCTGAAAGCCTCCTCACAATACACTCGAGGCCTGAAACCCTCCTCACAATACACTCGAGGCCTGAAACCCTCCTCACAATACACTCGAGTCCTGAAACCCTCCTCACATCACTCAACATATCCTCACATATGGCCCTCGGCCTCAATCAGTCCAAAAATAATCATAAGCCCCTCGGGCATCAGTAAAACTAATGCTCAGCTCAAACAATGATTCAATATCAGTTAAAAACTCAAGGTTGAGTAAAAATATAGCTGAGTTCATGAAACAGTGTAATTTAAATGGACTGAATTCAAATAATATTTCAAATAGTGAGGAAAAAAGTGATGATAGCTCACAAGGAGTTCAAACAGTCGGCAATAAGCCCCAAGTATGGCAATAGGCCCAAGTCATAGTGAAAAACAACAAGTCATAGTGAAATACGCGGTAAAATCAACAACCAGAACGGACCAAATCACAATCCCCAATGGTGCTCTACCCCACGCTCTCTATCCGACATGCAAGTCACCTCAATATAGCACTATGGGTGCAAATTCGGGGTTTCAAACCCTCAGGATATCATTTACAATTATTACTCACCTCGAACCGGTGAAATATCTAGCTCGTGACGCCTTTGCCCCTCGAATCGACCTCCTTGTGCATTGAATCTTATCAAAACCACAAGGAATACGTCACAATAGGTTAATGAATAATAACCCAATCGAAAGGGCTCGAAAAATATCAAAAATCACGAAGTTGGTAAAACCCGAGCCCCGGGCCCACTTCTCGAAAAATTACGAAATTCACATCACCGGATTCCTCATCTCTCCACGAGTTCATACATATCAAATTTACCAAAATCGGAGCTCAAATGCCCCCTCAAATCCCAAATTTCATTTCAAATATCAAGCCCTAGTTCTTCCAATTTTACCCAAATTTTCATGAATTTACAGGTTGATTCTTAAATAAAATAGTGTTTCTAGGCCATAGGACTCACCTCCAATCGATTCACGTCGAAACCCTCTTCATTTTCTACCAAAAAGCTCTTAAGGTGCTCGACAATGGAGGAAAATGGACCAAGCTTCGCGGATGAAATGATATAAAAACCCTTATGTACGCCCAGTTTTTACCCTACGCGAACGCGGTCAACACCCCCGCGTTCGCGATGAACAAAAATCATTGACCAGGAAATTACTCTACGAGAACGCGGCTCCTAGTCCGCGAATGCGATGCTTCAGGATCTCCAACTACGCGAACGCGTCCCATTGACCGCAAACGTGATGCACAAGCCGCTCCTCCTACGCGAACGCGGACCCCATTGTCGCGAACGCGATGAATAAACTTGGCAGGACCGCAGGCCCCCTTCTACGCGAACGCAAAGCCACCCACATGTATGCGATGCACTGGAAACTCAACCCTTCGCGAACGCGGACCAATCCCTGCGAATGCGAAGACCAATTTTGGTATGCAACTGCTGTGCATTTTCTGTAGCAATTCTAAGTTCAAAACTTCCCGTTTAGTCATCTGAAATCACCCCGAGGCCCCCGGGACCTCAATCAAAAGCACCAACATATCCCAAAATATCATATAAACTTTTTTCAATCATCAAAACATATCAAACAACACTAAAATCATCAATTCTCATCGGATTCAAGCCTAAGTTTCTTCAAAACTTCCGAAATACGCATTCGATAAAAAACCCAACCAAAACACCTCCGAATGACCTGAAATTTTGCACACACATCCAAAATCACCTAAAGGAACTACTGCAACTCTCGAAATTCCATTCCGACCCTCGGATCAAAATCTCACCTATCAACCGGAATTCGCCAAAATACTAACTTCGCTAATTCAAGCCTAATTCTATGCCGGACCTCCAAAATCAATCCCGATCACACTCCTAAGTCACAAATCACCTCCCAAAGCTAACCGAATCACCGGAAATCACATCTGAGACCTCTAACTCGTAAGTCAACGTCCGATTGACTTTTTCAACTTAAGCTTTCTTAAAAGAGACTAAGTGTCTCATTTCCTACCAATACCAATCCAAATCAACTCTAACACACCAAATACTGATATGAAACATGAAGAAGCGTAAAATGGGGGAAACAGAGCGGTATCTCATGAGACGACGTGTCGGGTCGTCACACCAACTATCGTTTATATTAATTATTCTTATTCTTTATTTGATTATCAGTAACCCGAGTTCTTCCTATAGCAAGCTTTGACCAGAATTTCTATTTTTTGGTTAAACAATTTGGTTCCGTTACCGGGAGCCTGATAATCTATTATTTCCTAAATTAACTTTTTTGTCTAATCAATCATGTCAAATTTCAATGACAACAATCAAGGAGACCATCAATTCCACGAGAATCAGCAAGGTGATAGAACCCCAATCCCTTCCCTACGAAATTCTCCTCGACAATCTCGAGAAGGAACTCCTGATAGATCTCAATCAAATGCAAATGACCAGTTTGAAAATGATGAGGCTATCAACGAAGCTTTGAAAAAGTTAATCACTCGACAGGTCAGCAAAGCTCTTGAGGCCTTCGCTAACCAGTTACCAGTTGTGCCACCAACATCAACTCCAAACAACAACACCTTAGAAAATACTCGCTCGGGACTCGTTAACCAGGGTAGTTGAGGAACTCCTAGCGAATCTCGTGATGGAGGGTCAGGTAACCTGTTTAGTTTTGATTTACAAAATTTAGTACTAACTTTGCAGAAACAGCTCAAGGAACAGAGTGATCGCATAGAGCAAATACCTGGAGTACCGCCTGTAATCAAGGGGATAGATATGGAAAACTATTCACAACAACCTTGGAAGCCAAGTGCTGCTCCTTTACCAATTTCGAAGAAATTTAAGATGCCATATATTCCAAAATACGATGGAACAACTAATCCACGGGATCACGTAACTACATTCACAACCGGTGTAGAAGGCAATGACTTGACCAAGCAGGAAATTGAATCAATTTTGGTCAAAACATTTGGAGAAACACTCACTAAGGGAGCATTAACATAGTATTCTCTTTTACCCAAAAATTCTATTGATTCTTTTGCTGAACTTGCAGATTCAATCATCATAGCACACTCGAGAGCTCAAAAAGTTGAGAAAAGAATGGAGGGCTTTTTAATATAAAGCAAGGAGATGCGAAACTTCTCAGGGAATTTGTAGACAGGTTCCAATGTGAAAGGATGATGTTGCCATGTGTACCAGATAACTGGGCAACTATGGCATTTTCCAGCAATCTAAATGAAAAAAGTTTAGAAGCCACGTGGAGACTCAAGGAAAGTCTACGAGAATTTTCAGCGACAACTTGGAATGATGTTTATAACAGATATAGCATGAAGCTGCGGATAGAGGAGGATACCATCATTCAATCTCGAAGGGATAAAAATGTAAGTTCAAGGCGAGCTAAAACAGAAAAAAGATTCGGTAAAAATAGGTACGAACCTTACATGGGACCAGCAGGAAGAGAGTCATGTTTAAATCAAGAAAACCCAAGGTATGATCATAGATCAAGAGATAGGGAGTCAGGTTCATCATCAAGGTTCGGGGAAGAACGAAATACGTGAGAGACGCGTGGTGTTGACAGAAGCTCTAAGGTAAAGATCGGCGATTACAGTTTTAATGTAAGCACATCCGAATTGGTGGATGTTTTAAGGAGCATGAGCGATAAGGTACGCTGGACAAAAGAAATGAGATCAAACCCTAACAGGCAAAATCCTGATTTTTTGTGCGAGTTTCATGATCACAATCACAAAATGGTGGATTGTAGATTGCTGCAAGGTGAAGTAGAACATTTATCGAAACAAGGGTATTTAACTGAATTATTTAATGAAAAGGGAAAGTAGGCATATATGAAAAACAGACAGGAGCCTCCAAAACCCCCTTTACCAAAAAGGACAGTTAATGTCATAAGTGGAGGAGAAGAGATCAATGGCGTAACAGCCGCGAGGAAGGTGTCAAAAATAACGGTCACACAGGAGAATCAAGTTCGATAATTTTTGGATGGAGATAATATTACATTCGATGATGCAGACACGGATGGTGTGCTAACCCCACATAATGATGCACTGGTAATATATTTACTTGTACATGACACTAATGTGAAACGAGTTATGATTGATCCAGGTAGTTCAGTAAATATCATTCTATTAAGAGTGGTAAACGATATACAAGCTAATGATAAGTTGATATTCAAGGCTCAAACGTTGTTCGGTTTTGACAACTCGAGCGTCGTAACAAAAGGCAAGATAACACTAACCACATTTGCTGAAGGAGTAGTTAAAGATACCAAATTTCAAGTGATAGAAATGGATATAGCTTATAACATGATTCTTGGTAGACCATGGATTCATGAGATGGAAGCTGTTCCATCAAGTTATTAAATTCCCTTCACGGTAGGAAATACAACAAATTCGTGGTGATCAACAAGCGTATTAGTTTATATGGGTCCACCAAATCATAGAGTACCTGGTCCTCTACAAGATTCTACTGAGAATACTTAATAAAACATTATGTAAATAAGGTAGAGGATTTTTACGTGGAAAAATCCCACACAAGGGGATCAAAAAAATCACGACCTACACCTATAGGCTTTTAACTTCACTAACTTGTAATTTACCTATTACAAGCCACTTTACAATGATTCCTATTGCAAAGAATTTACTCAACTAACTTGTGGTACCTTCACCACAAGCCACTTTGTGACTATCCTAGTTACAAAGGCTTTTTCTAACTTGTGATGCTATCACCACAAGCCACTTCGTAACTCTACAATTACAAAGACTTTTCCTTATGACTAAATCTAGTCACAACATAAACTCAAGGAGTTTATGGATTTTCAAGAGGATTCCTAATCAAAATGCTTCTAGGTAAGCAGTTTAGGAGATACAGTAAGTACAATAACAAGGTTACAACTCAACTAGGACAACAACAGTCTATCTTTTAGGAACTAGTCCATATTAGTGTTCAACCTTGAGGATTGATTTCTCTATTTTTTGCAAGAGGCTTGAATGAGAAACATAAACCTTCCAGTAATCTTTTGTATAAAGATCATTGTGGGTACATTTGGTTCACATCACTTGAAAAGATATGAGTACTTTGTTTGGTTAAAGAATGAGTGGGCGGACAATGCAGTGCGGCAGAAACAGTGTCGTTAGTTACTTCATTTTCAGTTGTGTCCAATTGACTCTGTACTGTTATGAGGAAACCACAAGAGTATCAGGTTCTTGTGTGGGTTCCTAGCTCCTGAATCTGTTACAGGTTCACTTTTAGTTAGATTCTGTTAAATCTTGCATTATTCCAAGTAGGTCAAGTTCCGTATCTCGTTCTTAACAGTAAGTTTGTTAGATCATCAAAACATTAGGGCAAGATTATTTAAAGTCTATCAATTTTCCCCTTTTTGATGATGACAAACTTAACATTTATAAGTAGGAATTTGGGAAAGTATCAAGGAACACAGAGTTCCCTCTGAGACTATGCCTTATTGTAACAATATTTTACATGATTAGAGTAATAGAGATTAAGAACCAACTCCCCCATATGTTCCCCCTGAGTCCTTATTTTCCCCTTTTCGCATCATTAAAAAGAATAACAACACAAAGAAGTCCAGCTAAGCTAACTCATGCCACATATGCACACAACTATGATAGAGAATAGAACATAGAGAGAGAATGACATAATAAAACGAGGATTTATATTAATAAAAATTTAATACACCTCTTCCTTTTAAAAAAAGGAGGAGGCAACATTGGACTTGATAATAGGAGCAGTAGTAGTTCATCCCAACCATAAAAAAAAGAAACAAAAAAAACATCCGCCAAACCATCAACAAAGAAACAAAACATAAGAAACATATCCAGAAAACTGGTCACTGAAGGGTATTTAGGGGGCACTAGGAGGATAAGGCTTGGTAGCTACAACAAGTGTTTGGAGAACGAGGTCTATTCGGGCGTTACCCAACTTTTGCTCATTGAGCAGTTCAGCCTTCAGGTTCTCAACTTGCGCCCTGAGATCAACATTTTCCTGTGTCAAACGAACCACTTCATTATTCAACATGGGAACCCCTCGGGCTTGCTGACCTTCCAGGATAGCATTCCTGGCCTTCAACTGATGAATTTCCTCAGCTGTAGTGTTCTGGGTATTAATGAGCTGAGAAACAGTTGATGTATTTCCTCCCCCCCATACTTTTCCACACACTCACACTCTTCCAAAATGGTCTGTGAGAATGTCTGCTTTCGAGTCCCCACTTTACCTATTCCCAGTGGAACCTTAAAGAATTTGAACACTAGAGTCAGCAAGAATCCATAGGGAAGCCCATGATTACCGTCCTTAAAGGTGGAAACCTTCTGATGTGTTCAATCACTATGGCATGCAGACTCAGAAGATTGGAACCGTACAGTTGCTCCATTAAGAATAGGTCAGACTTGGAAGTCACGGACCTCCTTTCTGCTCGAGGCAACAGGACTTTGTTAAACAATTCAAATAGCAGTTGGTAAAGGGGGAGTAGTGCTATCTTATGGATCTGGTCCCCTTTCTGATTAGCATTGTATTTCACCACTGCTTTGCTAAAGTTATACTGACAAACATCTCATACACTCGACACCCCAACTGTAGGAACGTTTAAAATTTCTCCAAGCAATTTTACATCAAAGACGATATCTACCCATTGACCAAAGCACATACATGGTCAGTATCAACCAAAAAGAGACTAGCGAAGAAACTCTGTACCTCCTCCTCATAACCTTAGGTGTATCAATGTAAAATAGATGCACCCATTGCTGAAACTCGACCATTTCCAGAATTTGGCATATTTCGGCCATCTCAGAGATTGCTGGGTCAAACGTACGACCCAGCTGAACTTTTTGATGCCTCAGGCGCTCAGAGCGAAGGCTGACTTCACTTCTAATTTTCTTCACTGAACGAGGTTTTTCAATAGATTCTGACTTGCGTTTCCCAAACTTCTCTCCACTAACTTTGCCTTTTCCCTTGGACTTGACTAGTATATCCTCATCAGACATGGATAACTCACTCACTACCTCCTTCATCTTAGACCTTGTTGTTGACCCTTTCTCAATTGAAATTGGAATTGCCTTTTTTGAGGACCTCCTAACAAGTGAGCCAAGTTCCTCAGGGGTTCCCTCTTCCACCTCGACTGCAGGGATAGCCTCATCACTTACAGGTGCACCATCCTTTACCAACTTTATTCTCTTCTTCTTACTACTCTTCTTGCTCTTTTGAAGAGCAGAATTGTAGGCCACTTTGACTTGAAGCCTAGTAGTAGGTCGTTTGATTTCAGACTCAGGAGTGGACATAACCCTGCGCTTACTTATGAGCGCATCAAGGGCCACATTCTCTAGATGTTCTTCATCACTGGATCGTATTTTAGGTGCTTGAATTTCCAGGGGCACATCATTGATTGCAGGAACAGCACTGTCCTGGGGATGAGAGCCCTGACTTGGGTCCTCCAGAGAGGGATTAGGTTCCTCATGTGATACCCTAGTAGTATCTTCTACTGCAGCCTCTTCAACAGCCACAATGGACCATTCTTCCTCCACACTGTGTGTCTCATTTTTATGGGAAGTAATTTTAGCAATACCCCATCAGCGGATACTACAAAAATAGTTACGACATCTTTCTCTTCTTCAATTGGTGCTTCCACAACCATGGGTTCGGTGGCAATGAGGGCAGAATCCTTTGTGAACTTAGTATTTTGACCTTATTCTCCACTTAGGGTTTGACTGGTGGGAACAATAAACGATGGAGAGAACGGAACATCAGTTTTAAGGGTTTTTGAGTTGGAAGAGATTGGGAAACTAAAGAAGGTGTGACTGCGGCAGCATGAGTGATAGAGGGTGATGAAGGCTCAGTGAGAGCGAGAGGATCCATAGATGGGTCTGTGTTAGTTACAATTGAGGCAAAGAGATCAGAAGTTTTCTCAGCCATTGGAAGAAGTGGTATGACGATCCTTCTTTCCTTTTCTTTATGATTCTAGAGTGGGACTTATGGTTAAGAAGAGCAAAAGAGACGGTCTTTAAAAAGGAGAGGATAATTATGATGGGAGAGGAATAGGAACCGGTTCTGAAATGACAGTTGGGCGTGGAGAATTGCAATGTTTCAGAGGGAGATGGAACGTTTTGAATTGAGGGGACGTGACAACAGGATCTAAAAAGTTGATGGCATGACAGTTGTATTTTTTTACTCTTTTTAAGACGTGTATTAAAAGGATACATAGAACTAATAACCTTTTGGTACAAGAACCTGGTTCTTGACATTTTTTTTTTGAAAAGAATAAATCTTTTTTTATCATTCATGCACTGCCTCTATCTCCTCTATGTTCATCATGCGTGTTTACTTGCAACGGTATTGAAGTGAGTTAGACAAGACTAAAAACACTTTGAGCCAGTTATTTCTTTAAGGATAAGAGCCAGTCAAAGAGGACTCAGGTTCTTAATTTGGCCTTAACAGTCCCAGTTTTACTCTGTTTCTTTCAAACTGTTCCCTACTTAGTTCCTTGGTAAAAATGTCTGCAATTTGATCTTCTGTGCTGCAGAACTTCATATATATCAACCCTTTCTCTACATTGTCTCACAGAAAATGATGCCTCACATCAATATGTTTTATCCTTTTGTGTTGAACTGAATTCTTGGCCATGTTGAGTGCACTGGTGTTGTCACATAGAAGAGGCACACTCTTAACGAGTACTCCAAAGTCCTCCATTTGCTGCTTGATCCATAGAAGTTGAGCACAACAGGATGTTGCAGCTACATATTCAGCTTCAGCTGTTGCCAGAGCCACTGAATTCTACTTCCTTGTTCCCCAAGATATGAGACATGAGTTGATACCCAATTTTTTTTCGTATATTTTTTATATGCAAAATACTTTCAAAATAGCATATTTATGCATTTATAAGTGTGTGCAAATGTTTTAGTATTTTTTCTAATTTTTAAAAGACTTTTAAATCAATATATTGCCCTATTTTAGCAATACAAAAATCAGTAATCATTCCTCAAATTATCATTTTGATGATTAATTTATTTTATTCTCATATTTATCCCAAAATATAGCTAAGGTAATTTTTTTATATTTTTACAAATTTATTTAGTATTTTTAAAGCAAAATTGCATATAATTGTAATTTTAACCTATTTTAAGATTTAATTGCATTTATAATTAAATTGATTCTAGTATTTTTAATTCAATATTTATATATTATTAATTAATCTTGTACCTTTAATTTATTTCCAGAAATTATTTTACTATTTTTATAAAATAAAAAGGGAAAATAGCTATTTAAATACTAGCCCTACCTATTTAAATTTTAGCCCAAATTGACCCCCCCCCCCCCC
>MU754152.1:105939-140017 GCA_026770625.1 Nicotiana glauca
CCCCCCAATTAACCCAATTTTAATTTCAATTTGACCAGCCCAATTCCTAAATTACCCGCCAATGACCCAATTTGATCCAACCCGCCCAGCTCCCCAATAAATCCAGGTCGTTGATCAAAATGATCAACGACCACGATGCCTCCATTACTTTTTTACTTTTACCAAACCCCCTCAACCCTAAGTCATTTCACCTAAGAAGCCACCTTTGAATCCCTTCACCCCCTCAAACTCTCTCGAACCTTCTCTGAACACTAATCGTCTCCTACCACCTCCGCCGTGAAACCCACCGGAATCCATGGCTTCCCAGATTGTGAGAGCCATATATTTAACTCCCCTTGCTCTTACACACCTGATCTTTGAAGATTCGAGGCTTGACCTCGAAGTTTTGTACCCAGACCATCGTCTATTCGAGGTTCCACGACCATCTCCGGCCTTGCTCCGGTGTATCAAGGTTGTTTGAGCCTGATTCCGACCTCTCCAACTCAGATCGGTGGGCTTTCAAAGCCTTTTTCATTTCTAGGGTTGTTTTGAAACCCTAACTCTCCCAGGTTTTCTCCGATTTTCTTTAGATTCGTTGTGTATCTATGCTTTCCTTAAGTTTTCAAGCGATGTCCCTAACATTTCTTTCGAAAATTACTTTTTAAAAATCTTTCTTTCTGATCTAGGGTTTTCTGAAAAAATGTTTAAGTGTTTCTCTAACTTTCTTTCCCTTTTCTTTTGTGTATTTACCTCTACTTTGCTCCTATGTTTTATCTACCACTTTTTTGTATGTTCTCCTACTGTGTTCTGTTCTTGTATGTTCTTCTACTGAGTTTCATACTCCGTTCTTGTATGTTCTTTTACTGTGTTTTATATGCTCCATGCTTGTATGTTCTGCTACCATGTTTTCCGTATTGTGTTCTCATATGCTTTTCTATTATGTTCTTGTATTCTTCTTCTATTATGTTCCAGCATGTTTCTCCTACTGTACTTTTCTGCTAAGTTCTTAAGTTTCCTTACTTTCCTTCTATTAAGCCCTATTTAAGTTTCTTCTGAAAACGTCTAAGCATGTTTACTGCTCCTATCATTGTTTTCCACTATTTTTCTTCTAGCGCTTCTATTGTGTTCTGCCTATTACCTTGATATCATGCTTTCTCATGAGTTTTGCTGTTGATAGAAGCATGCAAGAGATTTCAGTTCTTCTATGAAACCTCTGAGCCTGCTTCGACCACTTGTCTTCTCATCTGTGTACTTGATTTAAAGCGGAAACCGTAAAATTTGGGGGTTCTACCAGGTTTGATCATATATTTGATTTAACTAGGGTTTTATTTTAGAACCCCTAACTCTTCGAGTCTTTGAATTGAGTTTGGACTTCCCTGTTTTCATATGATCCTGACCATTTTTTTGGATTTTCTACCGATTTTACAATGGTGTGACAATTTTCTTTTATACTTAACGTGTCTGTATGCCCTTTATATGTGATGAATATTTTTTTAAAAAAGGACTTTCAGCTTTTGATTAATTCAAAATTCCTTTTAAATAGGTCTAATTGATTGTTTGCTGATTTCCCTTAAGTTAAAACCTTTTCCATCTTTCTGACTTGGTTCATTCATACAAAAACTTGGACCCTTTCGATTTACTGATTCTTAATTGATCTCCTTACCTTATTTTCACAAACCGTGTATTGTCAAAACATTGCCCTTAAATAACTTTTATGTACTCACCCCTAATTGCCTACTTTGCACAAAGTGTTTTATTAATTTCTTTCCTTAATTGGTTTATACCCGTTTGAATCTGAATCCCTTAATTAAAGGGAGTCTTGTGTGATTGATTGACAATCAGTTCTTCAACTATTTTCTTACCTTATTTCCTCATGACTTTCACACTATAAAAGGCACGACCCTTTCTTCACAAACACATGATTTAACAATCCTCCACTACACACTTTACAATTCCATTCAGAACTTCTCCTGCATTCATACTCACTTACATATAATAGTATTCTTGCTTCTTGTCTGCATTTTGACTTTCACAAGACTACTGCATTTTCTCTGCTTGTTTCTTTGAAACTGGTATGTCTTAATTTTAAGTTTCAGCATCACCACAATGTGTTTACTTACAGCTTTTTGGTACCCATGTCTACTTTACTACTTCTACAGATTTAAATACTTAAACTAGCATGTTGATTTCTTTTTGCTTGTTTCTGTTATGAACCCCTATTACTTACTCCCTTTATGTGTTTTGAGTTATAGTTTAAAGCATGGCAATATGCAAGTTATTTTCTATGGATTAAACTTGATCCCTACCGGGATCCTAACCTCTAAACAATATGTTCCAGTAAGCTTATGGGTGTGCCAGCATCTCCCATTGTTGGTTATACCCATCAGCCTGCCATTTGCCTCTTGCAACTCCCCACTCCCTATACCCCTATATGTGAATTTTTTCCTTTCCCCTTTCCCCTTTTCCGAACTCTGCACTTGCACTCTCTCTTAGTTCCTAAGTTCTGCCCCCCTCATGTGAGCCTTGCCTTGGGACCTTGAGATCCCTCTGAACTTGGACACCTGACGGCTGGCCCTTCCACATTGCACTTTGGCTTAATGTGGTGATACATTTGGGTGTAAGCACTGCCCGGAGTTCTTATGAAACTCTTGGGGAACTCTGACACACCCAAGTGGTAGAAAGGCTTTGAAACATGATCTTTGGAGTTGGTTTACTTCATATTTCAGATAGGAAGTATGAATCAGGCTCTTCTTGGTTGTAATTTTTAATTTTTGATGTATTTTCTTACTTTATTTTCTTTGGACTGTAATAACTTTGTAATAAACTTTTTGGGATGATTAGTGAAAAGGGAGGGATAACCATGCATGTTAAAGGGTAGATAACTTGCCTATAGGAATCTCTAATTTCAGTATTTCCTCATATAGCTACCTTGTCTATAAGATTTCTACATTTTTCATATAGCTACCCTGTCTATAAGATTTCTACATTTTTTATTTAGTTACCATGCCTATAAGATTTCTGCATTTTTCATGTAGTTACCATGCCTATAAGATTTTTGCATCCTTCATTTAGTTACCATGTCTATAAGAACTTCAGCATTTTCATATAGCTACCATGCCTATAAGATTTTTGCATTCTCATTTAGATACCATGTCTATATGGATCCTGCACTTTCATGTAGATATTATGTCTATAACTTCTACACACGCACATAGAAAATATACCTATAGGACCTTTCTGATTCTTGCATACCCGCTTTTCACTAGGCAAACTTGTCCATAGGTCTTAATAACCAAAAAAATGTAATCAGACGCTTAGATATCATGTTGTAGAATTTCTGTACTCTTCTATGTCTATAACAATATTTTAAGTTGGCAAACACATAGAAAACATGCCTATAGGGGTTCTAATCAAATCTGAATCGCCTAACTCGTTGGTAAGTTTAAAACTATCTGTAGTAATGCATTACCAATGGAAGAACTTGTGCTCTTCTAAAACTCGCTTTTAACTGGCAACTTTTCTTAATCAGTATGTATTCAATCTATTTCATTCTTTTCTAAAATCAGTACATATCATGCCTATAGGAGCTTCGTCCAACACTTAGGCAAGCCTTAGGATAAACTTGTAAACCAAATCAGATATTATTAACTACAACTAGCAGGCAGGCCTGAGTCGGGCTTCCTATCTGAACTATGTAATAGATCAGTCTGCCTCAAATGTTTAAGTTTTAATTAGACCTTAAACTACACGTGCAATACATGCTAAACTATGTGCTTTCTCTGATTTAAAGGAGGTCTGTCTGAGCCTTGTTATTTGTTTATATGCTCTCCCCCAAACTTGCTATATGTGTTTTGTTTGTTGCCTTAGTATTTTTAACCTTTTGAAACCACAAATAAGACCAACATCTCCTTCCTTTAGGATTAGTAATCCCAAATATCTTCGGGATCGATAGGTTCGGGGCGGGTAATAGCATGCAATAAGTAAACGAGACTATTTCGTGCTTTAATACCTTAATGGGGTGGGAAAGGGTAGATATGGATATGATTACCACGCGATAACACCACGTGCAAGAGTGCTTACCGGGTGTTGTGTGGGGTGATCCATATTATTAATATACCTAGGACCCCCATTCCCTTTGTTCTTCGTTTCTTTTAAATCTTTTAAAAACGTTTCTTCTAAATTAACTCTCTTTAATGCTTTCCCGACTTTGTTTATTTCTATCCTTTATGTGTAAATCCCCTCTTATTTGAAGTCCTACTTGCCTATATGTTATTTGCACCTTAAGTCACAACAATAACTTGGCCGGGAACCACACTAGTAGATTCTGAGGGGTGCCTAGCACATTCCCCTCAGAATAATTTCAAGCCCTTTCCCTATCTCTGGTTATCCAAACAAAACCCTTTTTAGTGTCCTAATGCACTTAAATCATTAGGTGGCGACTCTTCAATTCTCTTAAACCCAATTCCCAAAAGAGAACAAGTTGTCCTTCCGAATGTCATAAACTCGGATTCCGCGAGGAAAAAGGGGGCGCAACAGCATGGCGACTCTGCTGGGGATTTCTTTTAGGCTTTTGCCATTTCAATCTATTACTATGACTTTACATTTCTTATATGCCTTTACTAGTTTTGAGCATTTAATTCCCTCTTCTACTATATCTTTTCTTTATTTCTTTTACTGCTTTCCTTTACTGCAATCCCGTATTACTGTTTTAAATTATTGTAATTATTATTATGAACGTGCAAATACATGGCAACTTATTTTAATTATTGCAACTGCATGTTTTCAACATCATATTCCACTCGTGCCAAACAAAATACCATAGCAACACTTATAATTAGTGGTTGCGTCCTTCCAATATTATCACCCCCTAAATTTGGCAAAGGCATATTTGCAGTCGATCAACAGTGTAGTCGACGGTTTCGCACCTTTCCCTCTTGAGTTATCCGCTCAAGGGTACCAGTCTAATGCCCGATAGAAACCTTACTCTGTTTAATTTTTTTTGCATCATGGTCAAACCTAGCTGAGTCAGTTATGTTGTCCGCATAATGACTCTTTAAGATAGCCTTGTCCAAAGTCCACTGGGTTTCCCCAAAAACCAAATGGACACTACTACATTTTGTGCATTTATTTGAAGAACTAAATGCTTCTATGCCAATTATTGATATTTAGTAGTCTAGTTTGGTGGGGGTAAGGGCCTAACCTTTTGTCTTGAAGAAATATGAGGCATGAGGTCCCTAGATTCAACATGGTCACCAACATCCACCCAAAATTGCTAAGCTGGTGGGAGGATCTTCATTCCAGTGATCAGGCTCTTGTCAGGAAATATCTAGGAAATCCACCTTCTCTCCTGGAAATTCAACCCAATAACAAAATCATAGAAGCTGCCACTCTATTATGGGATTGTGACAGGTCTGTGTTCCGCTTTGGAGACATTAAGATGACACCCCTGCTTGAGGAAATATGAGGAATGGTTGGTATACCGTGGGAAACTCCGGGTTTATTAATGCCAAAAAATCGCAAAGGTAGAGGTTTTCTCAAAATGATGGGTCTAAAGAAGAATCCAGACTTGACATGTTTGAAAGAGTCATACATTCCCTTTAACTACTTGTACGAGAGGTATGGTCACAACAAATCTTACCGTACTTATCCTGATAAGTTCGCCCTTACATCATTGGGGCATATTTACCGAAGGGCATTTGTCTTCATGTTCTGTTTCTTGGGGATGATGGTATTTCCAATAAAGAAAGCAAGGATGCATACCAGGCTAGCTATAGTCACCAAAACTCTAATGGAGGGGATTGACGGACAACCATTCAGTCTTGTACCAATGATCATCACAGAAATATACCAAGACCTGGAAAGGTGTCAACAAGGAGACAAACACTTTAAGGGTTGTAATCTGCTGCTTCAACTATAGCTCGTGGAACATCTCTAAAAGGGTGAGTACCGATAGGAAATCCTTCGAAGGTACTGGGATGATCATATCGCTTTTCATCATCCAAAGCGAATGAATTACATGCCCAACATGTTCGCCCAATCTGAGAATGCTAAAGAATGGGTCGAACTCTTCGAAAATCTGACTGAGGACCAAGTACAATGGATATCCGAGTGGTTCCCAACCGAGGAGTTCATCGTCCGATCCAGGGATGCACCTTTCCTGATACTAATCGTCTTAAGAGGAACGTAACCTTGCATACCTCTTCGGGTTATGAGACAAGCGAGTAGGAAGCAGGTTATACCAAGGGTCAACAAGATGACTCACTTCCGGGATGACTTCCAGAATGACGATAGCTCTTACAGGTGCCAGGCTCAGCATATGTGGCATTGCAAGATTGTCATGGGAAGGGATACCATTGAACCAGACAGATACCATACAGGTTGTGCTCCCTATTACTCAGGCTGGTTAGAGGACAATAACAATGGTCTGGGTCAACCCGGGTTTGTTCGAGGTAATAGAATCATAGATGAAAAGGCTGAAGCACAAGTCAAGTACAACCATCTGCGAAAGAGAATCTGATAATGCGAAAGCGAGCACCGCGAGATACAGGAAGCCAATCAAAAACTAATTGAAGAGTGGAAGGATATGGCTGTAAATGCCAATAAGCGATTGGTCTGTCTAGAACGAGGTATAGTAGAGTTGGAAAAGAAGTTTCTGAAGAGGGTCGAAGATTGCCGGACTGCTGAAGGAAATGGACATCTAGCCAGAGCCTACTTGTTGTTGGGACTGTGCGAGCTAGGGAAGCTGTTCGATGGAGCCAATGATGCCGAGTCTGGGGAAGGTCCCTCTGGGACCAAATAGATAGGAATTTCCATTTCCGCTTTACAAAATGTAATAAGGCCGATGGCCATTAATGACTATTAATTTCTTGTTATTTTAGTGTCGATTTGGGATTCGTCTACCTTTTATCAATGGAATGAGGCATTTAGCATTTTAAGTTCTCCAAATTAACTTGTCGCTAGGCCTACCTCGGGAACAAAGAGGTCCCCAAAATTAGGACGCGCTTTATATTTCAAGCACTACGTGTTTAAATATTGCAACATTTTTCTGATGATCCTCACTGACTTGTTACCTTTTGTTTTTGCTTTTGTTTATTCCCCTCCCCAAAGATTAGTTTGTGAGCTCTGGCAACATCATCATATTTTATGATATCCAGGGGCCCTCCACCTACTCCTCCTCCCAGTCCTGTCAGACACAAAAACAAAGGAAAAATGGAAGATTTGGACAACTCAACTGAACAGGTAGAGGTCACTCATGGTACTCTTGTCCCAAGGTAAACGCATTCCAACTGGAACAAAAGCTTTTGAAATTTCAGGAAGAACTTGATCAAGTCCGGAATTTGGCAAGTCTGTCATTTTCCCTCACCACTCCAGAGGTTACTTTCCTAAATACTCAGAATCATGTACCTCCGCAGAACATCCCAAAGCAACAAAATCATCCCGCTCCTTACCACCACTACAATACATGTCATGCCTCCAATAACATCCCACTGATCATCCCAGAACCACAAAACTCCACAAATGACCATTGTCATACCCAACATAATACTCCCATCTATGTAGAGACTATGCCACACTCCACCCAGCCCATCTCAAGCACACCCGAGTCCGATGATAAGGACTTGCTCATCAGAAATCTGGCCAAAGAACTTAAAAAGTTGACTACCAGAATTCAAGGCGTTGAAGGTAGTAAGGGAATTGAGGGGCTAAACTATAAAGATCTATGCATACAGCCTGATGTCGAGCTGCCCAAGGGTACAAGCCTCCCGAGTTCGAAATGTTCGATGGTATAGGGGATCCAAGGGTCCACTTAAGAACATACAGTGACAAGCTGGTCGGAGTGGGAAGAGATGAGAAAATTTGCATAAAGCTTTTCATGAGGAGCTTGAAGGGAGACGCCTTATGTTGGTACATTAGCCAGGACCTGAAGAAGTGGTCAAGCTAGGTAAGCATGACGTCTGATTTAATGGACAGATTCAGGTTCAACACGGAGAATGCACCAGATCTCTTCTATATCCAGAACTTGAAGAAGAAACCCACAGAGACCTTCCGTGAGTATGATACTCGATGGAGGTCAGAAACTGCTAAGGTTAGGCCTCGTTTGGAGGAAGAGCAAATGAACAAATTCTTCATTCGAGCCCAAGACCCACAGTATTATGAGAGGCTGATGTTGATCGAGAATCACAAGTTTTCTAACATCATTAAGCTAGGAGAAAGGATCGAGGAAGGCATCAAGAGTGGTATGCTTACGAATTTTGAAGCCTTGCAAGCTACCAATAAGGCTTTACAGTCTGGTGGTACGTCCAAGAAAAGGGACGTAGGTATTGTAATAGTTACACAGAGAACCAAATGCCCTATCAAGTACCAAACATACCTAATACCTCCAATCACCTATCAGCCCACTCCAAATCACCAAGCACCCTAATACTCCCAACAAGCACATGTTTATCAAGTATACAACACCCAACCAACCCACTATCAATCACCTCCCCACACCAAAACTTTCCTAGACCTCAACCAAATTTTGACCGCAGACCTCCCAAATAGTATACCGCCATTGCTGAACCGATTGACCAGCTGTAAGAAAGGCTCAAAGTTGCTGGTTATGTCACCCCTATCCCCGCCATAACCTACGAGCACCCTTCTTAGTGGGTCAATCCCAATAAATCATGTGCATACCATTCCGGCATGAAGGGACATACCATTGATCAATGCCGCTTTCTGAAGGATAAGATCTAGACTTTGATTGACAATAATATCATTGTAGCAAAGGAGCCTGCTCCGAATGTCCACAACAACCCTTTGCCAGACCACAAGGGCGGAGGTGTTCACATGATCAAGATAGAGGATGACTGGTACCCCAAGGGATCAATCGGTTTAATCACAGAAGGCGATGATCCAAAGAAGCCAATAGTCACCCTTAATCCGATTGTGGTCCAGATTCAGCATTCTGGGGACGCCGAGGTAAACATGTCCATGCCACTCGAGTTTGAAGCACCATCCTCTGCAAAGACGTCAACGACGATTGAGGTTTGAGTTTATGTCACCAGCAAACACACCTACGCCCTTTGAAGTTGCAGTCTTACCGCCTAAGGGGCTTGCTCCGTTCAGAGTAAAAATAGCCACACCAATTCCAGTGGCAATGTCGGCAGTAACACCATTCCACACAAAGGCCATACCTTGGGACTACACAACAGAGGCCAGAAGAAAGGGGAAGGTCAAGTTTGGGGAAGCTGTTGCGGCACAGGGCATGACAAGAACCGGCAGGATTTATACCCCAAAACATTTGGCTGAGTCAAGCAACCAGGCCTCTCATCATCCCACCATCACTGAAACTGGGCCCGACGATCTCTGGAGAAAGATACAAGTCAAAGAATACTCGGTCATTGATCAACTAAACAAAACACCGGTATCTTTGGCTTGATAAAAAGTTCCGATGCACACAAGAATGCCTTATTAAGAGTGTTGATGAGGCATATGTACCAAGTAACATCAGCGGCGGAGAGATGGCAAACATGGTAGGCCAGGTATTGGAAAGTCACAAGGTCACTTTTCATGAAGATAAGCTGCCACCAGAGGGGTTGAGTCACAATAAGGCATTGCACATCACCGTGCAGTGCGAAGATTACTTTATCACCCGAATCCTGATTGACGGAGGATCCAGCCTCAATATTTGTTCATTGGTGACACTCAGGACATTTGGAAAGGGGCTGCATGAGATCAAGGACAAGGCCACCAACGTCAAAGCTTTCGATGGATCCCAAAGGTCCACTATTGGGGAAATTAGCTTGTGTTTACAAATGGGGCCTACTTGGTTTGATGTCGATTTTCAAGTGATAGACGTACCAGCATCTTACAATTTGTTGTTGGGACAACTATGAATTTATGTCGCTGGGGTTGTAGCATCAACACTACATCAGGCGAGTGATCATTCACGACGATGGTAGCAATCCAATATATAGTCACCAGACTATTCCAGCAATTTGAGGAAGAAGAAGGATAGGTGGGGAAACTTACCACCACATCGAGCGAGTTAATGCCGTCGATAAAGACAAATGGTAGGATAACAAGGTTGAAAGTATATTGAATTGGAGCGGGTATGAACCTGACAAGGGACTTGGCAAAAACCTCCAAGGAATCGCTAAGCCTATCAAGCTCAAGAAATATGGCACCACTTTCGGATTTGGGTATGAGTATACTTGGTAGGAATTCAACCACTGGTCGCCACCATGGCGTGGGACTTATTATCCATTGGAGCAGCTAATACCCCTTTTGGAACAGACTTTCCAACCGGACGAAGTTATATGGGTCAGAAGAAGAGGAAATACTGGCAGCAATGAGGAATTTGTTCCTAGAAGACAATAATATGGATTACTGTGTCATTTTCAAGGAGGAGAGGGAGGAAGGCCCTTCCATACATGCTGTAAGCAGAGGAGCATGCCTCAATGACTAGACCATCAAAACCACCAGAGCCCAGCGAGCCTCGGGGTAGCAAGGCTGAACAAGCATCATGCACTATTTTATTTTACTAGTTTACTTTCCTTTCGCATTTTTATTTTCGCAAGAAAGAGCTCCAATCTTCAAAAACATTTATGGAATTTATCAAAGCATTTCGATTTTCTCATAAATCTTACTCTTATTATTTTCTCTCATTACTTTACTTATACAACATTACTATTACTTATCTCGATAAACCAATGACTGTGACATGCAACAAGATAGCGCAACAAACGGATATAGATTCAGAGGAAGATGATATACCGGAAGAGGTTATTAAAGAAGTTGAGAATTTTGAGAACCGACCTAAGTCCAACTTGGACGAGACTAAGATTGTTAACCTGGGAGATGCAGAAAACGTCAAAGAGACACGAATCAGCGTTCACTTATCACCGTCAGAAAGAAGGAATACATAAAGTTTCTAAGAGAATATGAGGATATATTCACTTGGTCGTAAAACGACATGACTGGGCTGAGTACATCTATTGTGGCACACAAACTGCCGATTGATCCGACATGTCCACCCGTAAAACAAAAGCTCAGAAAATTCAAGCCAGATATGAGTTTGAAAATCAAGGCTAAGGTTCTCAGGGTAGTAGAGTATCCAACATGGTTAGCCAACATTGTGCCAGTACCAAAGAAGGAAGGGAAGGTTAGAGTCTGTGTTGACTACCGAGATCTCAACCATGCCAGTCCAAAGGACGACTTCCCCTTGCTGAACATACACATCCTGATTGACAATTGTGCCAAGCACGAGTTATAATCATTTGTAGATTGTTTCGCTGGGTATCATCAGATCTGGATGGATGAAGAAGATGCTAAGAAAACAGTTTTCATTACGCTGTGGGGGATGTACTACTACAAGATGATGCCATTTAGGTTAAAGAATACATGGGCCACCTACATGAGGGCCATGACTACCATTTTCCATTATATGATACACAAGGAGATCGAAGTATATGTAGATAATGTCATCATCAAGTTCAATAAAACCATTGATCACATGGAAGATCTGAGGAAGTTTTTCAACAGGCTGGGAAGATACAACTTGAAACTGAATCCCGCAAAATGTGCATTCGGGATTCCAGCTAAAAAATTACTTGGATTCATTGTGAGTCTCTGGGGAATAGAACTGGATCCATCAAAGATCAAAGCTATTCAAGAATTTCCACCACCGAGGAACAAGAAGGATGTAATGAGTTTCTTGGGGAGACTTAGCTACATCAGTCGGTTCATAGCACAATCTACAGTTATCTGTGAGCCGATCTTCAAAATGTTGAAAAAGGATGCTGCCACTAAATGGACCGATGAATGCCAGAAAGATTTCGACAGAATCAAGGAATACTTATCAACACCACCAGTCTTAGTCTCACCCGAACCAGGGAGACCTCTGCTACTCTACATCACAGCGTTAGATGGTGCCTTCGGTTGCGTCCTGGGGCAGCACGATGAAATGGGAAAGAAAGAACATGCCATTTACTACCTCAGCAAAAAGTTCACTCCGTACGAGGCCTGATATTCTCTATTAGAACACACCTGTTGTGCTCTAACTTGGGTGGCCCAAAAGCTGAGGCACTACTTTTGTGCCTATACTACATATCTCATATCAAGAATGGATCCTTTAAAGTAAATCTTTCAGAAGCCCATGCCCACTGGCAAGCTAGCCAAGTGGCAAATCCTGTTGAGTGAGTTCGACATCGTCTACGTAATGTAGAAAGCGATCAAAGGTCAGGAACTAGCAGATCACCTTACCGAAAACCCTGTGGACGGAGAATACAAACCCCTAAAAATGTATTTTCCTGACGAAGAGATATTATTCATAGGAGAAGATATTGCAGAATCATATGACGGTTGGAGAATGTTTTTCGACGGAGCAGCAAATTTCAAATGGGTTGGCATATGAGCAGTCCTAGTATCAGAAATCGGTCAGCATTATCCGATGTCTGCCAAACTCAGGTTCTCGCACACCAACAATATGGCCGAGTACGAAGCCTGCATCTTAGGGCTCAAAATGGCCATTGACATGAACATCCAAGAGCTGCTAGTAATTGGGGACTCAGACCTAATCATACATCAGGTACAAGGAGAATGGGCGACCAAAAATCCCAAGATACTTCCTTATCTGCACCATGTACAGGAGTTGAGAAAGAGGTTCGTAAAGACAGAGTTCCAGCATGTTCCTAGAGTCTACAATGTGTTTGTCAATGCATTGGATACCCTATCGTCCATGATGCAGTGTCCATATACGAACTTCACTGATCCTATTCCGGTAAAGATCCATGATCATCCAGCCTACTATGCTCATGTCGAAAAAGAAGCAGATGGAAAACCTTGGTTTCACGACATAAAGGAATATTTAGCAAAAAGAGAATACCCAGAACTTCCAAACACCACTCAGAAGCGCACACTTCAAAGGTTGTCCAACAATTTCTTTCACAACGGAGGAATCTTATATAGGAGGACTCCTGATTTGGGATTGTTAAGGTGTGTCGATGCTAGGGAAGCATTTAAACTGCTAGAAGAAATCCATGCTAGGACCTGTGGTCCGCATATGAACGGCTTTGTCTTAGCCAAGAAGATACTCTGTGCTGGTTACTTTTGGATGACCATGGAAAAGGACTGCATCCAGTATGTCCGGAAGTGCCATCGCTGTCAGATATATGCAGACATGATAAAAGTACCTCCAAATGAGCTTAATGCAACAAGCTCGCCATGGTCGTTCACCGTTTGGGGAATGGATGTTATTGGACCAATCGAACCCGCCGTTCCAATGGGCATAGATTCATCCTAGTGGCAATTGATTATTTCACCAAATGGGTCGAAGCAGCATCCTACAAAGCAGTGACTAAGAAGGTCGTGGCAGGCTTTGTCCGCGACCGCATCATTTTTCAATTAGGGATTCCGAAATCAATCATCACTGACAATGGTTCCAACCTCAACAGTGAATTAATGAAAGCTATATGTGAGACCTTCAAGATCAGGCACAAGAATTCCACAGCCTAAGGCCCTAGATGAATGGAGTCGTAGAAGCCGCCAACAAAAACATCAAGAAGATCCTAAGGAAGATGGTACAGAAGCATAAGCAGTGGCACGAGAAGCTATCATTTTCTTTATTGGGGTATCGCACCACAGTCCGCACATCAACTGGGGCAACTCCCTATATGCTGGTTTATGGTACAGGAGCCGTCATTCCCACCGAAGTAGAAATTCCTTCTTTGAGAATCATACAAGAAGTCGAGCTCAACGATGCAAAACGGGTGAAGAGTCGCTACGAGCAGATGGCTTTTATAGATTGAAAAAGAATGAATGTGGTTTGCCACGGTCAGCTTTATTAGAACAGAATGTCCAGAGCCTTCAACAAAAGAGTCAAACCAAGACGGTTCACACCGGGGTAGCTGGTGTTAAAGAAAATTTTCCTGCATCAAGATGAAGGCAAAGAGAAATTCTCTCCCAATTGGCAGGGTCCATACATGGTTGATCGGGTTCTGACAGGAGGAGCCCTTATACTTGCAGAAATGGATGGAGAAGTTTGGTCAAAACCAATCAACTCAGATGCAGTCAAGCGCTACTCTGTGTAGTCTTACGTTTTCCTATATGATGTAATTTGAACTATGTCTGGCCTGATTTCAGTTTAAGAGGGGATACGTAGGCAGCCTTATGGGTTCGGTCACAATGCAATAAAAAATTTATTTACCCCGCAATTAGAAACTAGGGTAGAATTTCGAGGAGGACCCTCAAAATTCTGAAGTAGCTTCAGCCGATCATCGCAAGCAACCATGAGAAGCAACAACCCAGTATAATGGGGCAGAATTTTGAGGAGGACCCTCAAAATTTCGAAGCAAAAGAGGTTGCAATGTCCTGAACCACGTCACAGTCGTCGGTTCATCTAAAAACTATTTCTTAAATATATACTTATGTCATATTACAAACTCAAGCATGTTTATTATCGAAATTGCTTTGTTCAGCAACGCCACCCCTATGATACATACCATGTCATCAGATCAAAGCCGAACAGGGCAAGCAAAATTAGCAGGGACACAAACTAACCTTTCCCCTTTACAAAACTCATGATTTTTCTTTGGATGCAGGCACCTAAGTCGCAAAATCATATATTATACACGCATACTGTTCAAGAATTCAACTCTCAGAACAGTCACACCTATTCACAGTTGCTACCCGCATACAATATCCCCAGCAGCCACAATATCACAATCAGCTATCAACTATCAGCTAAGAAATTTTATTACTATTCGCCTTTTATCTCTTGCGTAAGGCTACCATTCTGCCTTCCGAGGTTAAGCTCTACCTCCATCTGCATTTCTTGCATTGCATAAGGCTACCATTCTGCCTTCCGAGGTTAAGCTCTACCTCCATCTGCATGACTGAAATATCGCCACTTTTATCTCCATCTGCATGGCTTAAATATCGCCACTTCTATTTACATTTCGCACGGCTGAAAGATCGCCACCTCTATTTACATTTTGCGTGGCTGAAATATTGCCACCTTTATTTACACTTGCATGGTTGAAAGATCGCCACTTTTATTTATATCTTGCATCGGCTGAAAGATCGCCACCTTTACTTACATCTTGCACGATAGAAAGATTGCCACTTTATTTATGCTTCCATAGGCTGAAAGATCACCACCTACTGCATCTCACAGGCTGAAAAATCGCCAAATTATCTAAAGGCATCATTGTTCGAAGGCATCATTCTCATAGCCTGAGAACGCCATGTCATGGCTTGAAGATCCCTTTAATCTCTTGCATATCATTATTCAATGGCATCATCGTTCGGAGGCATCATTCTCATAGCCCGAGAGCATCATTTCATGGCCTGCGAATCCTTTATTATACGCTTTATGGCTCAGGACGTCATGGTCTGAGGACGTCATCCTAACAGTCCAAGGACAACATTCATGGTCCGACGGGAAATTGCATCATGTTTAAATTTTTGCACAATATACACTTGTATTGCTTATTTGTAGGTAAACCGGCAAGCAATGACCGTCTCAGCAGGAGCGATCCCGCTCCAGTTCCCGCAGTCCTATTAGACTTTAACCATCCATCCCAACCTGAATATCGCGTCCGTTCTTGAAAGACCTCCATCGGCATATTCTGCCAATGGATCCTGAACTACATATGGAAACCAGAGCACAGTCAAAGTCTTCAAACCATTCCGTTCGGTCAAATTGGCCATCATATCTTTACCCGACAACTCTTTCATCATTCCCGGGTAAAGAGGGGCAGCTGTTGATACCCAATTTTTTCCCTATATATTTTTATATGCAAAATACTTTCAAAATAGCATATGTATTCATATATAAGTGTGTCCAAATATTTTAGTATTTTTCCTAATTTTTAAAAAACTTTTAAATCAATTTATTGCCCTATTTTAGCAATACAAAAATCAGTAATTATTCCTCAAATTATCATTAATTTATTTTATTTTTATATTTATCCCAAAATATAGCTAAAGTAATTTTTGCACATTTTTACAAATTTATTTAGAATTTTTAAAGCTAAATTGCATATAATTGCAATTTTAGCCTATTTTAAAATTTAATTGCGTTTATTACTACAAAATTGATTATAGTATTTTTAATTAAATATGTATATATTATTAATTAATCTGGTACCTTTAATTTGTTTTTAGAAATTATTTTACTATATTTATAAAATAAAAAGGAAAAAATGGCTATTTAAATACTAGCCCTACCTATTTAAATTTTAGCCCAAATCGACCCCCTCCCCCCCAATTAACCCAATTTCAATCTCAATTTGACCAGCCCAACTCCTAAATTACCCGTCCATAACCCAATTTGGTCCAACCCGCCCGGGTCCCCAATAAATCCAGGCTATTGATCAAAATGATCAACGACCACGATCCCTTCATTCCTTTTTTAATTTACAAACCCCCTCAACCCTAAGTCATTTCTGTGATGACCCGGCCCATCGTCACGTTATTTACCACCATGTTTTCCCCATCTTATGTTTCTTTATGCTTCATTATCGATATTTGAGGTGATCGAGTTGAATTGGATTGGTTTTAGATGGAAATGAGACACTTAGTCTCTTTAAGGAAGGCTTGTTTTGGAAAAGTCAACCGGATGTTGACCTATGAGTTAGAGGGCTCGGATGTGATTTTTGGTGATTTGGTTAGCTTCTGGGGATGATTTGTGACTTAGGAGTGTGATCGGAATTGATTTTGGAGGTCCGGGGTAGAAATAGACTCGAATTGGCGAAGTTAGTAACTTGGCGAATTCCGGTTGGTAGGTGAGATTTTGATCTGGGGGTTGGAATGAAATTTTTGGAGTTGCAGTAGCTTCGTTAGGTGATTTTGGATGTGTGTGCAAAATTTCAGATCATTCGGAGGTGTTTTGGTTGGGTTTTTATCAAATGCGTGTTTCGGAAGTTTTTAAGAAACTTAGACTTGAATCCGATGTAATTTGATGGTTTTGGTGTTAATTGTGGTGTTTTGATGATTGGAGCAAGTTTGAATGATGTTTTAGGATGGGTTGGCACTTTTGGTTGAGGTCCCGGGGGCCTCGGGGTGATTTCGAATGGCTAACGGGATGAAATTTGGAGTTTGGAGATTGCAGATCATTGCCGGTATCTGGCATTTCCGCATCTGCGGAAAGGAACCGCAGATGCGGTTGCGCAGGTGCGGAAGAGAAAATCGCAGGTGCGGTGATGGTTATGGAAGGAAGGAATCGCAGATGCGGAAGGGAATCCACATCTGCGAGGCCGCAGATGCAGTTGAGGAGTCGGAGAAGCGAAGGGGGCAAGTCAGATGTTTCCGAAGAAGCAGAAGTTATTCGCATATGCGGCGTCCGCAGATGTGGAAGATGACCGCAGAAGCAGTCTATGCTTTTAAGTGAAGGATCCGCAGAAGCAAAAATTTAACCGCAGAAGCGGTAGCGCAGATGCGGAAATAGGGACCGTAGAAGCGGAAATCCCTATCATTAGAAGGGTTTTAATGTTCATTTTTGTTCCGCGAAGCTTAGTCTATTTCCACCATTTTTAAGCAAGCTTGAGAGCTCTTGGACGGAACTAAAGAGGGTTTTGACTGGGAATCGATTGGAGGTGAGTCCTATGGCCTAGAGACGTCATTTAATTGTAGATTCAACATCTAAATTCATGGAAATTTGGTTAAAAAGGGAAGAATTAGGGCTTGACTTTTTGAATGAAAATTTGGGGTTTGAGGGAGCATTTGATCTAGGATTTTGGTAAATTTGATATGTATAGACTCGTGGCGAGATAAGGAATCCGGTGATGTGAATTTTCTGATTTTTCGAGAAGTGGGACTGGGGCTCGGGTTTTTCCAATTTCATAATTTTTGATATTTTTCGAGTCTTTTCGATTGGGTTGTGTTCCCTTAGCCTATTGTAACGTATTCCTAGTGGTTTTGATCATATTTGATGCTCGAGGAGGTTTATTTGTGAGGCAAGGGCAAAGCGAGCTAGAATTTTGGCCGACTTGAGGTGAGTAATGGTTATAAATGATGTTCTAAGGGTTTGAAATCCCAGATTTGCACAACGTGGTGCTATGTTGAGATGAGACACACGCTGTATGATGAGCGTGGGGTCTGTTACTACTGGGGATTCGAACTCAATCCATCCCGTTTGATGACTCTACTGTACTTTTGATTGAGACTTAATTAATATCATTATATTCTGGGCTAGTTGCCATGTTTGGGGTCTTGTGCCGATCTGTAAAACTCTTAGGGAGCATTTGTGTTGGTTGACTTCACTTTACTTGTCAAAATCATACCCTCAGTCATGTTCTTAACTGATAAACATAATATGAACTGGCTTTAGAAATTGGTAAATTCTAATGAGAATAACTTGTGGGTTGGGAATCCTGTCTTAGCTGAGTGTGCCCGAAAAGCCAAGTCCTCATTGACTGAGAGGGGTTGAGGACCCCCATAGTGAGGGTATTTTATATATATGGATCGGACTGCACACCGCAGTAGTATATTATATGGATCGGACTGCACGCCGCAGTAGTATATTATACGGATCGGACTACACGCCGCAGTAGTATGGCGCTTGGGCTGAAGGAGCCCCTCCGGATTCTGCACATCCCCTGTGAGCGCAGTCGACTATTATTATTGGATCGTGCTACACGCTGCAGTAATATATATATATATATATATATATATATATATATATATATATATATATATATATATGGATCAGGCTGCACGCCGCAGCGGTATAATCAAACTATCGATCATTGTGGGGAGTAAATGAGTCATGTACTGGTTTGAGGGATATTCACCTGACTTCCTCATTTAGTTGCTGTTTAATTGCACTTACTGTTTTTATATAGAACTGCGTAGCGTTCTTACGAGTTTTCTTTCCGTCGGTCATTATTCATTGTTATTACTCACTGAGTCGGAGTACTCACTTTACTCCCTGCACCATGTGTGCAGATACAGGTATCCCGGAGGTATAGTTTGAGTTTTCGGCTGCCGTCCAGATTATCACCGGAGTTATCGAGGTAGCTGCATGGCGTCCGCGGGACCCAATTTCTCCCTTTATCCTCTTTATTTTCCGCATTCTAGACTACTATATGTATAAGCTGCTACTCAGATTTGTATTAGAGGCTCTCGACTCGTGACCCCAGATAGGTGGGATTTGTATTGGCATTTTTCTTGGTTTCCGCACATCTTTTATCTTCTATTACAGAGTTATAATCACGTTTAATTTGGAATTTAATCCTGTTAATTGGTAATAAATTCTATAAAAGAAATTGAGAGTATTAGATTGGTCGGTCTTGCCTAGCATTGTGTTGGGCGCCATCACGACCGGGGTTGGGGTCGTGATAAGTTGGTATAAGAACCTAGGTTACTAGGTCTCGCGAGTCATGAGCTAGTTTTGTAGAGTCTCACAGATCGATACAGAGACGTCTGTACTTATCCTCGGGACTCTACAGAACCTTTAGGAAAATTCCACATTCTTGAAATTCTTGTCGTGCGAACTTGTTGATCCGAATACTAAACTTCTCTTTATTCTATTCTCTCACAGATGGTGAGGACACGAGTTACCGGACGTGGCGGACGACCACCAGTACCACCTACTGAGGCTACTAGAGGCTGTGGACGTGGTCATGGTAGAGGCAGAGCAGCAGGGGCAGCACATGTGGATCCTTTAGTTGCTCCAGCTCAGGACCAGGCTCCAGCAGCACCAGTTCAGGCACCAGTTGTGCCCATTGTGATTCCGGATCTCCAAGAGACATTGTCCCAGATATTGACAGTTTGCACGGGTCTGGCTCTGGTGGTTTCAGCCACCACAGCAGCAGCAGCTACTTTACAGGCCGGGGGAGGCAATCAGACACCCGCTGCTCGCACACCTGAGCAGGGATTACAGGGGTTACAGACTCCAGAGGCACCTCCAGCTCAGTCAGTGGTACCAGTTCCGGAGTACAGGGTTCCAGTTATGCCCGAGGACGAGCAGTGTCGCCTCGAGAGGTTTGGTAGACTCTAGCCTCAGATATTTAGTGGAGCTAAGGGTGAGGATGCCCAGGGTTTTCTCGACAGATGTCAGCGGATGCTCCGTACAATGGGGATTCTTGAGTCCAGCGGTGTGGCTTTTATTACATTTCAGTTTACTGGAGCGGCCTTCACTTAGTGGGAGGTGTATGAGCGGCGTAGACCGGTTGGTGCAGCATATTTGACTTGGCAACAGTTCTCCACTCTCTTCTTGGAGAAGTATGTACCATAGTCCCGCAGAGAGGAGCTGTGCATATAGTTTGAGGGACTACGACAAGGAGAGATGTCAGTGACCCAGTATGAGATGTAATTTTTTGAGTTGTCTCGGCATGCAGCTTGGTTGGTCCTGACGGACCATGAGCATATCCGGAGGTTTGTTGATGGTCTCCACTACCCTCTTTGTATTCTTATGACTAGAGAGAGAATTATGGGTGCTACATTTGAGGAGGTGGTGGATATAGCTCGAGATATTGAGTCGGTTCATCGCCAGGATCGAGATGAGAGGGAGGCCAAGAGGCCTCGAGATTCTGGTAGTCACAGTAGCGCTCCTTCGAGGGGCCAGTTCCAGTAGGGTCGGGGTTGTTCTTTCAGGCCCGCTCAGTCAGCTAGACCTGAGTATCGAGGTGGATCTTCTGGTCGTGGTTATCAGGGTTCTCAGTAGAGTCAGCCATCTCTCAACGCTCTTCCAGCACAGAGTTCGTCTCATGCTCCATCTGTTCAGGGTTCTTCCAGGCCGAGTGCATCAGCTAGCTACTCTAGCGCGAGGGGTTCCCTTCAGTCCCTGTTCCCAGCACCCGGGAGTTGCTACGAGTGTGGAGAGTTCGGGCATATGTGGAGGGAGTGTCCTTGCCGTGTTGCTAGCTCATCTCAGCAGAGGGGTCATCCCTCATCTTCTGGCCTAATTTCTTTAGCACCCGCCCTGCCAGCTAGGGGTGAGGGTCAGGCAGCTAGGGGTCTCCCTAGAGGGGTAGGTCGATCGGGCAGTGGTCAGGCTCGCTTTTATGCTCTTCAGGGCAGGATAGATGCTATTGCTTCGGATGATGTTATCACAGATATTATTTCAGTCTGCCACAGGGATGCCTCAGTCTTATTTGATCCCGGTTCCACCTATTCCTATGTGTCTTCATATTTTGCTCATCATTTGGGTACGACTCGAGGGTGTCTTGCCTTGCCCATTCATGTATCTACCCCGGTAGGTGATACTATTATTGTAGACCATGTATATTGGTCGTGTTTAGTGACTATTGGGGGTCTGGAGACCTGAGTTGATCTATTGCTATTGAGCATGGTGGATTTTGATGTTATTTTGGGCATGGACTAGTTATCTCCGTGTCATGCTATTCTAGACTGTCATGCTAAGACAGTCACTTTGGCTATACCGGGTGTTCCGATGATCGAGTGGCGTGGCGTGACTGACTATGTTCCTAGCAGGGTGATTTCTTTCCTAAAGGCCCAGCGTATGGTTGGGAAAGGTTGTCTATCATATTTAGCTTTTGTGAAGGATGTTGGAGCTGAGACTCCTAGCATTGATTTTGTCCCAGTTGTGAGGGAGTTTCTCGATATTTTTCCTGCAGACCTGCCGAGCATGCCGCCGGACAGGGACATTGATTTTGGTATTGACCTGGTGCTAGGCACTCAGCCCATTTCCATTCCCCCCATATCGGATGGCACCAGCAGAGTTGAAAGAATTGAAAGATCAGCTTCAGCAACTCCTAGATAAGGGGTTCATTCGGCCTAGTGTGTCACCGTGGGGTGCACCAGTTCTATTTGTAAAAAAGAAGGATGGCACAATGAGAATGTGCATTGACTACAAGCAATTAAACAAAGTGACAGTGAAGAACAAGTATCCCCTGCCTCGTATTGATGGTTTATTTGACCAGCTTCAGGGGGCTAGGGTATTCTCCAAGATTGATCTCCGTTCAGGCTATCACCAGTTGAAGATCAAGGATTCAGATATTATAAAGACTGCTTTTAGGACTAGATATGGGCACTATGAGTTTCTTGTTATGTCCTTTGGGCTGACCAATGCCCCAGCCGCGTTTATGCATTTGATGAACAGTGTATTTCAGCCATACCTAGATTCGTTCGTAATTGTTTTTATTGATGATATATTGGTGTACTTGCGTAGCAAGGAGGAACATGCACATCATTTGCGAGTGGTATTACAGAGATTGAGGGAGGAGAAGCTCTATGCAAAGTTCTCCAAGTGTGAGTTTTGGCTTGGGTTAATGGCTTTCTTAGGACATGTGGTATCTAGCGAGGGTATTCAGGTCGACCCGAAGAAGATAGAGGCGGTGCAGAGTTGGCCTAGACCGACCTCAGCCACAAAGATTCGTAGTTTCCTTGGGTTGGCAGGTTATTATCGCCGGTTTGTTCAGGGATTTTCCTCTATTGCATCGCCCTTGACCAAGTTGACTCAGAATGTGGTCGGACGAGTGCGAGGAGAGCTTCCAGAAGCTCAAGACAACTTTGACCACGACTCCAATGTTGGTGTTGTCATCAGCTTTAGGTCCTTATACTGTATATTGTGATGCTTCGAGAGTTGGGATCGGATGTGTGTTGATGCAGGAGGGTAGAGTTATTGCATATGCTTCTCGTCAGTTGAAGCCCCACGAGAAGAACTACCCTGTACATGATTTAGAGTTGGCTGCTATAGTTCATGCTTTGAAGATTTGGAGGCACTACTTGTATGGTGTGTCTTGTGAGGTATTCACCGATCATTGCAGTCTTCAGCATCTATTCAAGCAAAAGGATCTTAATTTGAGGCGGCGGAGGTGGCTAGAGTTACTCAAGGACTATGATATTACCATTTTGTATCACCCGGGAAAGGCCATTATGGTGGCCGATGCTTTGAGCCAGAAGGCGGTTAGAATAGGGATTTTGGCGTACATCCCAGTTGGGGAGAGTCCCTTTGCAGTTGATGTTCAGGATTTGGCCAATCGGATGGTGATATTAGACATTTCAGAGCCTAGTCGGGTGTTGGCTTGAGTGGTTTCTCGGTCTTCCATGTATGACCGCATTAGAGAGCGCCAGTATGATGATCGACATTTTCTTGTCCTTAAGGATAGGGTTCAACATGATAATGCCAGGGATGTGACCATTGATAGTGATGGCGTGTTGAGGATGCAGGGTCAGATTTGTGTGCCCAATGTGGATAGGCTTCGGGATTTGATATTGGAGGAGGCCCATAGCTCGCGATATTCCATCCAACCAGGTGCCGCAAAGATGTATCAGGATTTGAGGCAGCACTATTTGTGGAGGAGGATGAAAAAGGAAATAGTGGGGTTTGTAGTTCGGTGTCGCAACTGTCAGCAGGTTAAGTACAAGCATCAGAGGCAGGGCGGTGTACTTCAGCGGATGATTATTCCTGAGTGGAAGTGGGAGAGGATTACTATGGATTTGTGAGTAGTCTCCCTCGGACTTTGAAGACATTTGATTCAATTTGGGTGATTGTGGACAGGCTAACCAAGTCCACGCACTTTATTCCAGTATGTACTACTTATTCTTCGGAGCGGCTGGCAGGGATCTTTATCCGAGAGATTGTCCAATTGCATGGGGTTCCAGTGTCTATTATCTCAGATAAAGGTACTCAGTTCACTTCTCAGTTCTAGAGGACATTTCAGCGAGAGTTGGGTACGCAGGTAGAGTTGAGCACAACATTCCATCCTCAGACGGACGGGCAGTCCGAGCGCACTATTCAGATATTGGAGGACATGTTGCGTGCCTGTGTTATTGATTTTGGGGGTTCTTGGGATGAGTTTTTGCCGCTTGCAGAGTTTGGCTACAACAACAATTATCAGTCGAGCATTCAGATGGCTCTGTATGAGGTGTTGTATGGGAGGCGGTGTAGATCTCCTGTTGGATAGTTCGAGCCCGGAGAGGCTAGGTTATTGCGGAAAGAGATGGTTCAGGATACCTTAGAGAAGGTAAAGCTTATTCAGGAGAGGCTTCGTACGGCACAGTCGCATCAGAAGAGTTATGCAGACCGGAAGGTTCGGGATGTGTCCTATATGGTGGGTGAGAAGGTCTTGCTGAAGGTTTCGCCCATGAAGGGTGTTATGCGGTTTGGGAAGAAACAAAAGCAGAGTCCGCGGTTCATTGGACCTTTTGAGGTACTTAGGAGGATTGGGGAGGTGGCTTATGAGCTTGCTTTGCCACCCAGCTTGTCGAGCGTACATCCGGTATTTCATGTGTCCATGCTCCGAAAGTATGTTGGGGACCCGTCTCATGTATTGGACTTCAGCACTGTTCAGTTGGATGATGATTTGACCTATGATGTGGAGCCAGTGGCTATCTTGGGTCGTCAGGTTCGAAAGTTGAAATCAAAGGATATAGCTTCAGTAAAGGTGCAGTGGAGAGGTCGGCCCGTGGAGGAGGCTACTTGGGAGATCGAGCGGGAGATGCGGAGCAGATATTTTCACCTGTTTATGGCTCCAAGTATGTTTCTTGACCCGCTCGAGGACGAGCGTTTGTTTTAGTTGGGGAGGATGTGACGACCCGGCCCGTCGTCACGTGAGTTACCGCCCCGTTTCCCCCATCTTATGTTTCTCTATGCTTCATTATCGGTATTTGAGGTGATCGAGTTGAATTGGATTGGTTTTAGATGGAAATGAGACACTTAGTCTCTTTAAGAAGGCTTGTTTTGGAAAAGTCCACCGGATGTTGACCTATGAGCTAGAGGGCTCGGATGTGATTTCCGGTGATTTGGTTAGCTTCGAAGGATGATTTGTGACTTAGGAGTGTGATCGGAATTGATTTTGGAGGTCCGGTGTAGAATTGGCGAAGTTAGTATTTTGGCGAATTTCGGTTGGTAGGTGAGATTTTGATCCGGAGGTCAGAATAAAATTCCGGGAGTTGCAGTAACTTCGTTAGGTGATTTTGGATGTGTGTGCAAAATTTCAAATCATTCGGAGGTGTTTTGGTCGGGTTTTTGATCAAATGCGTGTTTCGGAAGTTTTTAAGAAACTTAGGCTTGAATCCGATGTAATTTGATAATTTTGGTGTTAGTTGTGGTGTTTTGATGATTAGAGCAAGTCTGAATGATGTTTTATGATGGGTTGGCACTTTTGGTTGAGGTCCCGGGGGCCTCAGGGTGATTTCAGATGGCTAACAGGATGAAATTTAGAGTTTGGAGATTGCAGATCATTGCTGGTATCTGGCATTTTCGCATCTGCAGAAAGGAACCGCAGATGCGGTTGTGCAGGTGCGGAGGAGAAGATCGTAGGTGTGGTGATGGTTATGGAAGGAAGGAATCGCATATGCAGAAGGGAATCCGCATCTGCGAGGCTGCAGATGCGGTTGAGGAGTCGCAGAAGTGAAGGGAGCAAGTCAGATGTTTCTGCAGAAGCGGAAGTTGTTCACATATGTGAGGTCCGCAGATGTGGAAGATGACCGCAGAAGCGGTCTATGCTTTTCAGTGAAGGATCCGCAGAAGCGGTAGCGCGGATGCGAAAATAGGGACCGCAGAAGCAAAAATCCCTGTCATCAAAAAGGTTTTAATGTTCATTTTTGTTCCGCGAAGCTTAGTCTATTTCCACCATTTTTAAGCAAGCTTGAGAGCTCTTGGACGGAATTGAAGAGGGTTTTGACTGGGAATCGATTGGAGGTGAGTCCTATGGCCTAGAAACGTCATTTAATTGTAGATTCAACATCTAAATTCATGGAAATTTGGTTAAAAAGGGAAGAATTAGGGCTTGACTTTTTGAATGAAAATTTGGGGTTTGAGGGAGCATTTGAGCTCGGATTTTGGTAAATTTGATATGTATACACTCGTGGCGAGATAAGGAATCCGGTGATGTGAATTTTTTGATTTTTCTAGAAGTGGGCCCGGGGCTCGGGTTTTGCCAATTTGGTGATTTTTGATATTTTTCGAGTCTTTTCGATTGGGTTGTGTTCCCTTAGCCTATTGTAATGTATTTCTTGTGGTT
Organism: Nicotiana glauca; assembly: GCA_026770625.1. Lineage (NCBI taxonomy): Eukaryota > Viridiplantae > Streptophyta > Magnoliopsida > Solanales > Solanaceae > Nicotiana > Nicotiana glauca. The sequence goes on from MU754152.1 coordinate 131,835, forward strand.
TTGATCAGATTCGACGCTCAAGGAGGTTGATTTGCGAGGCAAGGGCAAAGCGAGCTAGGATTTCGGCCGGCTTGAGGAGAGTAATGGTTATAAATGATGTTCTGAGGGTTTGAAACCCCGGATTTGCACAACGTGGTGCTATGTTGAGATGAGACACACGCTGTATGATGAGCGTGGGGTCTGTTACTAATGGGGATTCGAACTCGGTCCATCCCGTTTGATGACTCTACTGTACTTTTGACCGAGACTTAATTAATATTATTATATTCTAGGCTAGTTACCATATTTTGAGCCTTGTGCTGATCTGTAGAACCCTTAGGGGCATTTGTGCTCATTGACCTCACTTTATTTGTCAAAATCAAACCCTCAATCATGTTCTTAACTGATAAACATAATATGAATTGGATTTAGAAATTGGTAAATCCTTATGAGAATAACTTGTGGGTTGGGAATTTTGTCTTAGCTGAGTGTGCCTGAAAAGCCAAGTCTACATTGACTGAGAGGGGTTGTGGACCCCCATAGTGAGGGTATTTTATATATATGGATCGGACTGCATACCGCAATAGTATATTATATGGGTCAGATTGCACGCCGCAGTAGTATATTATACGGATCGGACTGCATGCCGCAGTAGTATAGCGTTTGGGATGAAGGAGCCCCTCCGGAGTCTGCACACCCCCAGTGAGCGCAGTCGACTATTATTATTGGATCGGGCTGCACACCGCAGCAGTATATATATATATATGGATCGGGCTGCATGCCGCAGCAGTATACTGTACGGATCGGGCTGCACGTCGCAGCGATATAATCAAATTATCGGTCATTGTGGGGAGTAAATGAGTCGTGTACTGGTTTGAGGGATATTCACCTGACTTCCTCATTTAGTTGCTCTTTAATTGCACTTATTATTTTTATATAGAACTGCGTAGTGTTCTTACGAGTTTTCTTTCTGTATGTCATTATTTATTGCTATTAGTCACTGAGTCAGAGTACTCACTTTACTCCCTGCACCGTGTGTGCAGATACAGATATCCTAGAGGCATAGTTTGAGCTTTCTGCTGCCGTCCAGATTATCACCGGAGTTATCGAGGTAGCTGCATGGCGTCCGCATGACCCGATTTCTCCCTTTATCCTCTTTATTTTTCATATTCTAGATTACTATATGTATAGGCTGCTACTCAGATTTGTATTAGAGACTCCCGACTCGTGACACCAGATCGGTGGGATTTGTATTGCCATTTTTCTTGGTTTTCGCACAACTTTTATCTTCTGTTATAGAGTTATAATCACGTTTTATTCGGCATTTAATCCTGTTAATTGGTAATAAATTCTATAAAAGAGATTGAGAGTATTGGATTGGTCAGGCTTGCCTAGCATTGTGTTGGGCGCCATCACAACCGGGGTTGGAGTTGTGACAATTTCACCTAAAATGCCGCCTTTAAATCCCTTCACCCCCTCAAACTCTCTCGAACCTTCCCTGAACCCTAATCGTCTCCTACCACCTCCGCCGTGAAACCCACTGGAATCCATGGCTTCCCAGGCTGTGAGAGCCCTATACTCACCTCCCCTTGCTCTTACACACCTTATCTCCGAAGATTCGAGGCTTGACCTGGAAGGTCTATACCCAGACCACCGTCGATTCGAGCACTACAACATTATGTACATATAGCTACGAAATCGTAGCTACTAATTTAAAAATTATAGCTAATACCTAATAATAGCCACAACAATGAGAATCCAATGGCTATTTACAAAGTTATAAAATTTCTTTGCCACGAAAATTAATTTCGTAAAGCTAATTCCTCATATTAGCTATACTTGCTAACAATCGTGGCAATAACTACCTAAATAGCTATAAATTTATTGCTACTAATAAAATTTTGTAGCTAATCATATATTTTTGCCACGCATCACTAGTTATTGTAGCAATAGTTACCTTTTAGCGACAAAAAATTATTTGAAATAAAATATTATTGCTAAATGGATATTTTTTGCTTCAAGTTATAAAAAGGCATTGCAGTAGTTAAATGATATATCTACAGATTTATTGCTATAATTGAATTCTGTAGCTAATCATTAGTTTTTTGCCACGAGTTAAAATTTACTATAGCTATAGTAACTTTTTAGCCACAGTAAAATATTTAATACAAAATATTGTAGCTAAATGAATATTTTTGCTTCAAGTTATAAAACGTTCTGGCAGTATAGGTTAAATTAGCTTCATATTTCTTGATTCAATAGAATTTCGTAGCTAATCAATAGCTTCTGTCCCGAGTTGAAACTTAATATAGCAACAATAAACTTTTATTCATAATAAATTATTTAAATCAAAATGTTACTAAATAAATAATTTTGCTTCAAGTTCTAAAAAGCAATGGGAATAGTTGTCTTACTAGATACAATTATTTATCCTGATAAAAATAATATAACCACAAATTTATTACTACAATAAAATTTTATAACCAATCATTAGTTTTTGCCCCAAGGTAAATTTGTCATAGCAATCTTCTAGCCACGTTAAAAAATTTTAAATAAAATTTTGTAGTCAAATAAATATTTATCTTCTTATTTTAACAAATAAATATTTAGTCGTACAGTTAGGATTGTCAGTGCGATAATAGTATTTTAACCATAATAAGTAATATGTACAAAATTTCATAGGTGGATATTTTTATTTCAACGACAAAAATAAGAGTTGCTCAAACAATAGTAAGTTATGAAAATTTAATTTTAACTATTAAAGTTAAAAAATTTTAAAATAACGAAAAATATAGTAATTATATATAAATTGAAGTATTAGTAAACTTTAAATATGCAAAAGTCAATTTTAGTACACCATTTATATGCCTACTTGTGGCCTCAAAACTTATCAATTTATTTTTTATTTATCAAACTCATTTTTATTTTATTGCAACTTGTTATTTTTGTAATTTAATATATATATATATATATATATATATATATATATATATATATATATATATATATATATATATATATATGTCACGACCCGGATTCCTATCTTCGGGATCGTGATGACACTTAACATTTCACTTGCTAGCCAAGCCAATGTTAGAGAATTCTTAAGTCAACTTCAACCAATTTCAATAACAGGAACCATTAAATTTAACAGAAGCTAAAACTGATTTGTGGAATAATATAAAACCCATAATATCTGTCATCTGATACCGGGTTCCGAAACCAAAATACGGACCTGAAATCCAAAAGTCAACCATTGGTCAATCATTTAAAATTCATTAAGCCTTTAACTTTCAAATTTCTACAAAGTCCGATAACTCGGGCAAGGGATTCCCGAAATCGATTTTCTTAAAATAATTTTATATATATAATGATTCATTTTTAAATTAGTGCTCATATATTAAAGAACTTTGTGATGATTTTGATGCACTTGGTTTTGATAAATTAACAAAGCTCCAAATATATACAATCAACATATTTAACACCACAAAAAATTTACGACATTATAATTCATGTTAATTTTTATATGATTTTGTTATAACTATTTCATAAAATTACAAAATTAATTGATAGTTAAGCCCACAGGAAAACTACTTATATTATAATTCTTATTAAATATAATGGAATTATAGCTCATTAACGTGTGGATGACTAATTTTATAGAATTTAAATAACTATAATCTTACACCAATTATATTGTAATATATTATGTGATAATTTTACTATCTTAGTAAGTTTATAATTGTCATAAATTAAATTATACATTGAATATAAAATTGAGAATTAAATATGATAAAGGCATATTTCTCTTATGACTATTACTTGATATTTTATAATGTTTATATAATTCGATATTAATAAGTTTAACTTCGGAAAAAAAAAAAAGATTTTAATATGACTGATATAGGAGTATATACCAAAACTAACTAGCATAACTCATATTAAACAAATTATACTTGTAGTTTTCTATACAATATAAATAAGCATGTAATTAATTTTTATTAGATTTTTTTATTAGATTTGAATAAGCAATATCAAATTTGAACAATATGTTTGTATCTATGCACATTGATCACTAATTATACTCAATTTAGATAAATAAAAGTACTATATTTAATGGTCTAATACAATTTTAATAACTTAATAACAATCATGATCTAATTAAACACTAAAATTAGGAAGTTAATACAATTGAAATAGGAATAAATAATAAAACTAACAATATCATATAGGACGAAAAAATTGTAAAGAATATAATATATTATAGAATATCTTTATTTTATGCTAGTTGATTTTTCTATTTTACTTAGTGTAAATTATGTATTTAATCTTCTGTATTTTTTATAGATAATTTTCTTACGTACTTGTATTTGTTAGTACTTATATTTCTCTCATTGATGGTATTTGTCACGACCCAAAATTCACTAAGGATCGTGATGGCGCCGGACACCGCTGTCAGGCAAGCCAACCAAAATACTTAATTACATTCCAATTTTTGTATTGTCTAAAACTATTTTTCTTTATACATTAAATAACGAATAATAAAATTTATAAAAATAACCGCAAAGTCTTTAACAAAAACTTAACATTTAATAATCCAAAAAAATTCTCCCAGAACCCGGTGTCACGAGTGTATGAGCAATTTTTAAGAAATAATATAATACAACAATCGTCCGGAATATAATATTGGACAGAAATAAATATAGAAAACTGAAAGAGACCCTGCTGACTACGGGTCGCCTCGAGAAGTGCAGCTCACCTAAGTCTCCGTATCAACCGTGCTTTTACGCCTAGTAGGCCACTAGAGATGCATATGCCTGTGTAACAAAAATGCACAGACGTGTAGTATGAGTACGAAAACAATGTGTACTCAATGAGTATCCCGTCTAATCTCAAAGAAGTAGAGACGAAATGGTCAACTTTGACACTTACTAATGGTCCAATAATGATTTATCCATAATATATTAAACCGTAGATTTTTATAAACATGATTATAATTCAACGGGTTGAAGCAAATAAACAACTCTTTCTTTTGTAGAAAATTATTCTTTTTCATCATTTATACACATATTCTTAAGCTAGAAGAGGCAGCAACAACTTTAATAAGTTTCAAGGCAAGCAATACAAGCATGCGCACATCATGCCGAGGTCGACGGCCCGCTCCAACAGAAATGTAAATTGTGCACTGCCGAGGGTTGAACAACGCGAACCATAGATGCATCTATATAATCTGTCGAGACATTCGGCCCGCTCCAAAAATAAACACATAGAGACATTCAATCAAGAAGTCAACATGGAGCAATTATTCAAAGAAAAACTAATTCTTTTTTAACAATTTAAGAAAATGAGGTTTAGATATTTTTTTTATAGAAATTCATTTACTATTTCAATGTGATTTTAGCAATTCAACTATCCATGAGATTACAAATATTCCAAGTATAGCATGCTTTTGGGTCATAGACTACCCGGACAATAGCATAATAGTAGCTACGCACGGACTCTCGTCACCTCGTGCGTACGTAGCCTCCACAAGTAGGAGCACATAACCAATTAACTCACCTATGGGGACAATTCCCTCTTACAAGGTTAGAAAGGAGACTCACCTCGCTCCGAAGATCCATAACTGGCATTCCACGCCTTTCCAAAGACTCGAATCGATGCACAACGCTCCAAAACTAGCCAATAATTATGTAAACCCAATAACATATGCTAAGGCACTCATTATAATCCAATTTATAACAATTTCTAACCCCGGTCGAAAAGTTGACAAAAATGCCCTCTGGCCCACGTGCCCGGAATCCGAAATTTTTCGAAGATAAAGATTACCCATAGCCTCACGAACTCAAATATATAATGTTCTCTAAATTCCTGTAAGGCCCCATAAAAAAATCTTGTGCTCAAAACCTAGTAGCTCGTAGTGCCAAGGTCCGAATATGTGTTCGGACCCTTTTTACTGATTTTGCACTTAAAAATCAAAAGAATCGATTTTCCAGAAAAATTGTCATTCTGCGGTCCAGAATGCGGTTGCAAATCAGCTATGCGGATTGCATTTCTGCCGCAGAGTGAAGCAGAAGGATTGTCAAAATTGATGTTGAAAATGAGGTCCATTATGCGATCGCATAATCAATATGCGGACCGTATAATCGTTGCATAAATTCCTCAAGGATTTGTGGAGGTCAATTCTACGGTGCAAAATGCGACTGCAAAATAGGAATGCGGACCGCATTCCTGTCGCAGACCCAGGCAGACCTTCAGAGTTTTGGGCGCATTTCTGCGGTCCAATATGCGGACCGCATTTCTATTCTGCGATCGCAGAATGCGACCGCTGATTTGCTCGGGCTTCTATTTTTTTAAATTTTAAAACCCGACCCCTTTTCAATAAAACACCTCAACCCCCTCATTTTAACAATCTTGTTGAACAAATTAAGAGAGAGGAAGAGAGGATCTTGAGAGAGAAAGTCATCTTCTCCAAAATTTTGTTCTTCAAAACCTTCCGGTCCGGAAAATTTCAAGCTTATCTTCATACCCCCTTTCCTTATAGGTAAAATCCCTAACTTCTCCCATTTAATTTCTGGTTTAAACTAAGAGGGGGAGTGTCATGCATTAGTCCTTGAAATAATGGTTGAAATCATTCATGCATGTCTATTAAAAACCTAAAATCTAGTAGGAGTAATTAGGTGGGAGTAAAAACTTGTGCAAGGAAGGGGTTAATAACCTAAATACGTTCGGGTAGTGATTTTTGGGCCTTGAATTCTAAGTTATGTATATTAATTTGTGCACCATATTGACAGTGCTAGATTTTGGTGAATTGGAAGTAGATATTAAAAAGGAATTCAGCTCCAGGTATGTATGGCTAAGTTTAACCTTTGTAAAATCGCCTTGTTTGGTGTCCGAATACTTGGTATGTGATATCTCCATGAATTAGTTATGAAGTTAAACTCTTGTGAGCAGGATGTGTTTACTTGTGTGAACTATTTGTGAATGCATGTAAATGTTGTGCCTTATGCATTGTTGGTTAAGACATCCGACATGATTATGCAAGTAAATGGCAATAAACCAAGTTGTGATTGTGAACGTGTTATGTGGTAAAGATTGTGGGATAAGTGATAGAAAGGAATTAAAAATTTGTGAAATTGAAATGACTGTGATAACATCCTTTGTGGTTAGTCGTGGAAAACTAGTATTGTGATCTAAATGGTATAACGGGTTGTTGAAAAAGATGGAAATGGCATGAATAGTCACCTAAACCTTTTGTGAGTTGTGTTGTTGTTGTTATTGGGATTTGTGGTTGTTGTTATTAAAACTTGTTGTGGTTATCCTTGTTAATTATCATTGTTGTGGTATTGTTTGTGAATTGTGATTGCTCGGTGGGATCGGGTTGCGCACCGCAACACGAAGTAATAAGGTGTGGGTTGTGGTGATAAGGGTGGCCGAGGTAATAAGGGTGGAAAGTGATCGATATCACTATTGAAATGAAATATGAGAACGTTGTGAAATTGAAAATGTGGAAATAATGATGGGGAAAGGAGAGTTTGTTAACTTGTTTGCCTTGATTGTTTTCCTTGTGTGTACTCAATTGTTGCTTCTTTCTATTGTTTATTACTTGTGTATGGCTTAAGGTTACTCAGGGTAAGGTTTGTCATACATACCAGTACAATTCAAATGTACTGACATCCCTTTTGTCGGGGGCGCTACATTCGTGTTATGATTGTAGGTGGTTCTATAGCAGGTACTCCAGTCCACCAGCAGTAGCTCTCCTTCACTCTCCGTCAGCTGTAGTGGTGAGCCACTTTCTTCTCGGGGCCCTGCGTGGCTCAAGCCGCTTTTATTCCGAAGTCTTATTTTGGTTTTTATGTAAGGTATAGCCGGGGCCTTGTTGCCGGCAAGTATTGGTTGAGTTCCTAGTATTCATAGAGGCTCTGTAGACACAATGTGGGTGGTGTATAAAAGTACTTTGGGTAGAAACTGTATGGTTCGTAATCGTGGTCCACGTTGGTAAATGTTGTATGTATTTTTGTAAGTACTTGGTATCAAATGTTGGAATTGATAAAAAGTAGAAATGAACTCAAGTTTTAAGTTTATGCTTAAGTCTTAAATTGCTATTTCAAAAGAATAATGTATATTAGAATCACGGGGTAACACTTGGGATAGGAAAGGCAATTCTGGGTCCGCTTGACTGGGGTCCTCCGGTTGAGCGCCGGTCG